>PVJA010010280.1:0-57733 GCA_004027025.1 Myocastor coypus
CTGGCCTTGAGCTCACTTTTGTAGCCCAAGCTGGTCTCGAACTCGCACCGATCCTCCTGCCTCAGCTTCTTGAGTGCTGGGATTACAGGCGTGAGCCACCACACCCGGCTGGTAACTGTATTTTGGATAACTAGTCATAGATACTCAGCTAAGCCTCCCACATTTTCTTCCTGTCCTCTTCACAAATGAGGAGGAAGAAAGATCGCCTAGTAGGCATGTGTCATTATCAAGGGTACAAGAGCAACTTGGTAGAGAAGATATGATATAAACAGTAAGTAATAAATTTCTAATCAAGTCACTTACACACGTGAGCACACATGCAGATGTGCTTGCACTTACACACAGTGCCTTCAATAATACACAGTATATCAATATTGGGCCTTATGCCAGACTCATGCTTTACCCACTGAGCTCACAATAGATGCAACAAGTCAGCAAAATAGAACACAAATTGTTCTTCTGAGGAGACTGTTTCTCAGCACGTAAACTTTTGTGAGTTGGTAGAGACGTGGACAGCAGTGGGTCAGGCATCTATGCCAGGCAGTGGTAGAAATGCAAGTTGCTATAGCATAGTCTGTGAATATGTAAGATCACAAAAAATAAATAAAGCTGATAAGACCAGTGAGTTAATTGATAAAACATTATGCATTTTATTTTTTTTCCTGAAGTGGTAGACTCATAAAGTGGTGATATGACCCTATTAATAAATATAACTATAAGAAATACTGACTTTTTTCAATATGTTATGCATTTGTGGCAGGTATACTTGACAAAATAATTAATTTCTTCATGACAACAATAGTGAAATATTCATTATTCTACCTTTTTTTCATTATACCTTTTTTAACATACTAAATTCCACTTAAATTGTTCATGAACTCATCAGTGAAAATCAAATTTTATCAATTCACTACTTATTTTTCTTGACTTACAACTATTGTAAGTCCCTAGCTCTATTATTGATCATTTTCAGCCAATTATTTTGTAGCATTTTATTTAAAAATCATATATATATATATACACACACACATACATACATATATATGGTCTATCGATATATAAAGTTCAGACGTAAATATATTTATATAATCTAATATATATAAATCTAAGAAATACACTCCTGAGATAATATATATATATATATATATATATATATATATATATGCATATATAATCTAAAATATAGGGGCCAGGTAGATAGCCCCATGGCTCAAGTGCCTGCTGGCAAGTATAAGGTTGTAAGTTGAAACCCCAGTTATGCAAAATAAATTAAACTAAAGTAAAATAAAATAAAATCTAAAATATATATAATCTTAGTTATATATACCTAAGATACGCAAGAAGTACATATGTATATATCTCTATCTATCTATCTATCTATCTATCTATCTATCTATCTATCTAGTTTCTTCCAAATTTAATTTTTCAAAATAATTATCAACTTTAAAAATTATAGGATTAATATTAATTACCTAGTTACATCCTCTAGGTGTTAAAATTTCCTGTTTTCTCATTATGTCTAAGTTGTTTCAGTCAGCATCTAAATAAGATATACACATGGGAGAGTATTTATTTTCTCTACAATTTTGCCCTTTTTGGAATTTAATTGTGAAAGAAATTGCATAACTTATGTTGAAAGTTTCTCACTTTGTTTCTAACATTGCATTCCTCAAACACAAATCTCTGAAAAATTGTCTTCATTGTCTGACTCTTAATGGTGTTAACAATATGCAGAGTTCATGAAAAAAAAAAAACAAAAAACTTAGAAACACTTCAGCAATTCACTTTACTGATCAATGTTTGGGATATTATGGCCACTACTTTGAACACTTCTTGTATTTGCAGAGGCCAAAGGCAACTGTTTTAATCTCATGATGTCTCAATAAAGGTAGTACTAAAATAGCTGTGAAAGGTTTTCTTTTCATGGTGTATATACTTTTGGTCAACTCTGTACCACTTATTTCTACTAATGTTTTGATTTAGCTATCTATATTTGAAGTGTATCCTCAGGGAACTTTCTTATAAATTATTCTACCTTTCTTTAAACTTGAAGTTATTATGTTGGAGAAACTGCTGTTTAAGTGCAGTTAACTTTTCACTATATAAGAGTTCAATACCCAGTTATGCAAAAAAAGGTAAATAAGTGATTATGATAATTTAGTTTTAATTGGGTTTTGATGAAGAACTCATTTGTGGGCTTCATGTCATTCATGACAATTCTTAAAAGTTAGACAGATTTGGTACAATAGACAGGTAGGAATTATAGTAAAATAAAAGGTTAAGAAAAATATAAAAGAAGCTATGTGAGATAGTGCATACTTGTAATTCCAACACTCAGGAAGCTGAGGCAAGAGAACTGTTATAAGCTTGAGACCAACCTGGGCTATAAAGCTAGTTGAAGGTCAGCCTGAACTGCATAGAAAAACCCTGTGTCAAAATGACAATAAATAAATAAGTAAATAAGTGTCAGAAAGAGAGAAAAATCGATTGATATTTGGGAAATAGAATTCCTCATGAATAGAGCTCTTATTTTTTTTCTTGTTTCAGAACTTTTGTTTGTTTATTTATTTATTTTTATGGCTGGCTCAGCCTACCCTGAGAGCAGGGCTGGTGCAGCATGTGGTGCTGGGGATCGAACCACGGTCCCTGCAGCCGCTTAAGCTTTCCTAAGCAGGTGCTTTAGACCACTGAGCCATCCTGCCAGGCCCCAATAGAGCTCTTATTAAATGACCAAGATAATATGCCGTTCAGATGCTAATGTACGAAATATTGCAAATATTATAAAAATCCTTGTGTGTTAATATTTACTTTCAGTGGGATCTACTATATACTTTAGGAAATATATTGTGTCTCTTTGGGCATTCCTTCTACTGTAATGCCAGCAGGAAAGTGTAAACATTGTGGCCTTTCTGGATCCTGATTATCTATTCTGAAATGCAAATGAGATAAGTAGCTCCATTTGTGAATTCCTTTCTACTGCAGAGGTATTGTAAGAAGTGGTAAAAGCTTGAGTTGTTGTGATAAAGACTAATTAAAGAGCATGGATTCATATGAATCTATGTAAATTCAAACAAGATAAATAGGTATTGATTGCCTGTCTGTAGTGATTGCAAGGCAAAAAGAAAAAAATTCAATTCTTCAACCTTCCAGTCCACATGACTGAACTGTGCTGCCTTCCTGTTAGTGAATAGAAGAAACAGTGGAAGGTGTAGGTCATAACCTGGGTGGAGACTTTGGTATGGCGAAGTTGGAGATGAGGCAAATGGACAAGCTTCCCATGAAGCTGATGCCGACAACCTGGAGTGGGAAGGACAGGTTAATTCTAGGGTGTAGATTTTAGTATTTACTTTAGTGGAAAACAGTACACAAAGGGGCACATAAGAGTGTTGGTGGGACAAGGGCATACTTTTTTTTCTTTCTTTTTTTCTTTTTTGTACTGGGGACTGCGCACTTGCCAGACAGATGCCTATTCTGCTGAGCTGTTCCCTCGGTGACCATGGCTGTGGTCTTTATGAGGAAATAAAAAATCATTCCTTTAAGAAATGAGGAAAGGAAGGAAAAGAAAGGAAAAATGCACAAGAATGGAGGTGGACGTATCTGATGAGCTAGTTCCTGACCTGTCTGTCACTCGGTAAATGAAGCGATGGGTATGGTCATGCATAGAGAATGCAGTGAAAGTGTGACAAAACCATGATGCTCTTTACATTAACAGCTTTACAGATGCAAGGAAAGCAGCCAACAGACTAAATTTCAGGGCTTTATAAGTAACTTGGTACAAAAAAAAAATAGAGAAATAAGAAACACACACTTCCTTAAGAAATTGAAAAACATATTTTAGACATGGACAATTAAACCAGGTTGATTTTGATTAAATCATGTAACCTATCCAGACCCTTGATTCTTTTTCTTTTTCCAGTTCAGCATGATAAAT
This sequence comes from Myocastor coypus, assembly GCA_004027025.1. Taxonomy (NCBI): domain Eukaryota; kingdom Metazoa; phylum Chordata; class Mammalia; order Rodentia; family Myocastoridae; genus Myocastor; species Myocastor coypus. The sequence goes on from PVJA010010280.1 coordinate 3,932, forward strand.
CATATTGTGGTTTTCCCTTAAAATCATGGCAGAACCTCAATAAGGAAGTTACAGTTGACTGAAAGAAAGTACATTGCTTAACTATCATACTTACTATTTATGTTTAAGTTAGAAAATATAAAATAAGATGTCAGTTAAATGTTAGCTTGTATTCGTAGCAAGTTAAATGAGAAGTTCACAAAAGTTCTTTCTTAGGTCCAGCCAGGTAATTCAGTAGATTAAAGTGCCTGCTTCTGCAGAGCACCAGGGACTGGGATTCGATCCCCTGGTACCACAGGCCATTTTGACCCCACTCCTGAGGCTTCCTGAGACAGGAATTGAGGTTGAGAATGGTAGAGTGCTCCTGTAATAACAATTCCTGGGAGGCTGGAAAACAAGAGGATTACTGTCAGTTTGATCAGATTACAGGAGCACATACCCCAGACAGGGCTGGCATGGCACACCGTGGATTGAACCTCAGTCCCTGAGCCTTCCTAAGCAGGTGCTTTAATACAGTGAGCCATCTGGCTGGCCAACAAAAGTTCTTTCTTTATGTTGGATGCTTTTATGTTTCGATTTACTTTTTATAGAATATCTCAACACATGGAGTCAGCTCATTTTGTATTTTTCACTCACTCTGTGACATTGTTGTTACTAAACTACTGAGGTAGTTTAGTCAGTTGTTCCAGCATACGTTGTAGTTAAAAGTCAGAATACATTATTAACCAAAGAAAATGTAACATGACCAGTGTGAAGCACAGGTAGGTGCTCTATAAATTTGAGACCTCCCTGTACAGGAGAATGTGCACCCCTCAGGCCAGGCAGTTGTAAGGACCTGCAGGTTCCAAGGCCTGCTACCTAGGGGCAGGAGTAGGAATGAATTCCAAAAATTCGCTCTGCTAAGCAGTCTTTCCTCAACTTTGCTATGTCTCTGGGCAGCAAAGCAGTTGGCATAACTCCAGTGAGGGGCCGTGTGACCTTCCCAGCCTGATTCACACAGCCTCGTGTGGCTGTGCTTTCCTCCAAGCCTCCAAACCCACTCTACTTGGGAGTGTGCCGCTGCCAGGTTTACGTACCATCATGGTAATTCACCCGAGAGTGGGTTCTGCATCCTAGCCTCCACCCATGGCCACCGCAGAGGTGTGAGCACCTACTGCGTCTACTGAGTTGAGCTGAATGTCTCACTTCTTATTAACGCTCATGCCAGTTTAATGGACACATTTGCCTTTTGACAACGAAGCATGAATCTTCCAACCTTGGCTTCAATAATGCTTTCTTGTGTATCTTTGAAAAATGACATTGATTTATAAAACTCATTAAGAAATCTTATTTAAAAAAAATGTTCAGAGGTTTTGAGTATTTGTTAAACTTTATCTTCCAGACTTTGACTGCCCCTAAATTTCAATTTTTTATACAAGTCTCTTTTGATAGAAAATCTTTCATTATCCCTTTACTTTAAAACTTCTAGCTAAACACCAATAATAACTTGTTAGACACAAACCAGATATTTTAGTGACTTGGTTTTCAAAGCAGTTTAAAAGAATATATCAATAAAGGCTTACTATAAAAACTAATAATGCTCAAACCATATCTTTTATTTTAACTTTATTGAAAGATTTTTCTATTATGTAAATGAAAGTTGGGTTTCTCTGAAGTTTCCAGTCACAGTTATTGTAAGATGAAATAATCTACTAAAATATGAATAATATATAGCCCTAGTTTTAAAGGTAGTGATGCCACATTTTTATTCTGAGAATGTGCTGCATTATTTCATAGTACATTCATAATCAAAGGTCATGATGTATGTTACATTACCATAATTTTCTGATTAATTTGTTCTTTATACATTTTATATGTGTTCCAATTGCATTTCATTAATTCATAGTTTTCTTGTAAGTTTGTGTTTTCTTTCCATGTTCAAAGGACCTCTTTAATTCAATTTCTCTGTTTCTCCTCATACAGTCTGACAGCCAGATATGCAACTCAGTCTAATCACAGTGGAATTGCAACCAGTCAGAAAAAGCCTACTAGGTCAGTTAATATCTCTAATTTATTACTTGTTAGTGATATTCAATAAGCACACAGTGATTTTTTTGTCCTATCACTCTAAATTGTTCAAAGTCTGACATACTTGTAAGTGAAAATTTTTGAGTACTGTATTCTTCCAAGTAGATTTCCATATAGTTTCAGGAATCAGCATGTATGTAGCTGATGATTACATGGGTTTGGCTCTCTCTCTCTCTCTCTCTCTCTCTCTCTCTCTCTCTCTCTCTCTCTCCCTTCCCTTCCTGCCTCCCCACCCCTTTTCATTCTTTCTTTCATTTAATTTACTTGGTACAGGGCCTCACTGGACAGCGTGGACTCAGAGATTCTTTGGTTTTTAGCCTCCCCAACACTGGGTCATCACAGTGGCTAACTCAGAGAACCTGGGGGCAGGGCCAGTGCATCATGTGCTACTGGGAATTGAACCCCAGTCCCTGCGCTTGCCTAAGCAGGTGCTTAGTCCACTGAGCTGTCTTGTTGGCCCAGATTGGACTGTATCTATGTCAGTTTAGTTATGCTTCCTGATATACTGGGATGAAATGTAGGCCCTAGGCTCAGAAAAGTTAAAAAAATACTCTGAAGACCCCTGTGCACAGAATTTTTAAGTAATACAATGTTAGAACTACTTTTTTAAGATAGACATACGTTAATTGCTGCACATTTTAAAGGAAAATTAAGCAAAACTGGCTGATTTTGTCTGGAAAATTTTTAACAGGGAAGCCTATACCATTCACCTCTCTATAATAATTTCAGCTTGTTTCTTCAAGATATATGTCTTTTAAATACACATAGAATAAATAACTTAGAAAATAGTAATAAATGCAAACACTGAAAGAGTATGGTTGTTGTGTTGTTACATCGATGAAGATATGACTGTGGTATTAAACAGGTGAGTAGCCCACATCATCTGTGTCTTGCACCCCTGGTTATTGTGTGAATCTGTGCACTTTCTCACTCACTGGGAAGAGTCCGGTGATGTCTCATTAGCCTTTCCAGCAAGAATAAATCATATCACACAGCGCATGGCCAAAGGGACTGCCACTGAGCCTTGATCAGAGGTAGGTGCTCTACCCCTTACCTTGCTTTCTTATGTCACTTCTACAGCAGTGAAGGTGATTCTGGGAAGACAAATTTTGAAAGATACTTAATTAAAATTATAATAAATTTGACATGTTAAAATGGATAAGGAATAATGCCTGCCATGTATATTGAGAATTTTTATTACTTTTTCTAATACTCAGACATGTAAGATACATACTAAGGACTTTGTTTAAACAGGACATTTTTTTCTTACGTATTCTTTTTCCTTTTTTCTTCATCTCATTTCCCTTCGCATTACTTTGATGAATGGTTGGGAGACTCTAGCTGCCTGTCAAATTAGGGTAATGAGAAGAGCAAATGTATTTTTTAATTTGTCCTAATTTGATCTTCAGTCAGAAGATTATGAGGCTTCATGGGTCACAGTAAAGATTAAAATGCATTTTAATTGCTTTCTAGAAATGGGTCGTGTTTTACTGCAAGCAGAGCAAGTTTGCGACAAAATTTGTTTGGCCATGTGAGTTGGGGATGAGCTTTCTAAAATCTACAATTATATCAACAAGAATTGGTCTCAGATTTATTATGACTGAAGAATTTGATCACATTAATTAGTTGAGCTCATTCTGGAATAAGCATTCACTGGTACTGAAAATTCCTAGAGTCTGAGGTTATTGTCCTACACTTGTGAGCTTTTGGAGTACAAACTTAATGATGGAATCACATGGAAAATATTCTAATCTGGTGGGTGACAGAACTTCTAATTAACAAAGTAGCTGAAAGGGGCATTCGTTAAGCATATGTATTTCAACTTAAACACACAGTTAAGATTTTGAAACTATTAATTAATTGTTCCAGGACATGAATGCTTCAAAATGTAGTATTTATATTTTCCCAGTGCTTACTTTATTTTGCAATACCTGTTAGTGTTGAAAGTATTCCTATTTCCAAGTGCTAAAATTGTTAAATAATGTATAAAAATAAAATAGGTAGAATTTCAAATGTATTGAAATGGCAACAGTATTACAACTGAATCATGGACTGCTGAGATCTAACATAGCTTATTTTATAAATATACTGAAGAAAGACATAGAAGATTTTATTGCTGTGCTTAGAAGTTCTGGATTGCTTTTGTCTTCCAAATAGAATTTTCCAAGTAGTACACAGTCATGTTCGCATGGTGGCAGCACATACCAGCAAAGTAGTCGGCAATTCTGTTTTCTCAACAGATCTTCCAATGGCAATGCTGTTTTCTAACTTCTAGGCCTTTATTCACATGGATTGAATATATAAGTACACATGATTACAGTAATATAAAATTAAATAAGGCATAATTCATAGGAAATAATTGATAATTCAAATTTTGAAGGAAATAGAGCAATAAAAAATAAACCCAACATTTAACTATAGACCAAGTAAGATAGCAGTAGCTTATAGCATCCTGTCATACCATCTCTAGGCATAAAATAGGTCCCTCATATTTCTTCATCTAATTCTTCACATATGAGGAATAACTGAAATTGCTGCCACTATAGGTACATCTAAAATTTTCATTTTGCAGACTGATTTTGTCTTAAGAAATCTGTATCCTTGTCTTATGTCCTCTGGAATCAGGTGTCCACACTTGGAAGATCACCAACTGAAATCTTGTTGCTTCACTTTTACTGGAATGAAGGTTTTTTGGTGAGGAATTCGAGTCACACATAATGCAGGTCCTCACCATGCTCCTAGCACCACGCTTTAAAGCACCATAGCTTAGATACTCAGCAAATATTTGCTTTCTTCCATTAGTTTGGCATTAGTTTATTCTTCTTAACTTACCAAACTTCAAGTTCAGTTACCTAAGATGAAAAGATCAACTTAACAGCAACTGTAATTAGTATTCTATGAACTTAATAAAGTTAAGTGTTGTTGTTTCCTATGTTTTTCATGAAATTGTTCATTTTTAAGACAAATTTTTGTTAATTAGCATTTGAGAAATTAATTTCTTTTAGTTAAAATTGTCAGCTATTTTAAGTTTTCTCTATCATTTCCATTTGAGAGGATATGCGTTTTGAAAAGTAAAATAGATTTTTTCTTTTTTCTTTTTTTCCTCTCTTAGTCTAAGGTTATAGTTAGGAAGCACTGCTATCTGTTCATCAGAAACATTCTGTACAGTATTATGGTTTTCCCACTCACTCTTCCCTGACCAGCACCCTTTGCTCTATAATTTTTTCCAAACACACAACATCAGTGCAGTCTTGCCTTTGCCATTTCAGACTTCCAGGACCCTCTCGGGTGCCAGCTTCAGGCAGCAGCAGCAGCAAGGCCCAAGGATCATCCAATCTAAACCGAAGGAGTCAGAGCTTCAACAGCATTGACAAAAGCAAGCCTCCAAATTACTCAAATGGAAATGAAAAAGGTAGGTGTTCAACTGTTATCTCATTGAGATCCTTGTCTACTGTTGCATCTCATGAGTTAACTTGCTTAAATTTAAAATTTGAGCAGTGCCATGGATCTTGGTATGAAAATGTTACCAAGAGCTTTTCATAAGTTACCTAAGTGTCCCTTCTTAATTTCTTGTCTTCTTCAGGGCTTTTATCTGAAAATCATCTTTTGGAAATGCACACATATATTTTAAAGTGTTTAATTATATAGCTATGCACAAAATCTGTTTCACAAGAAGTTTCTCACAGATGCATATAAATAGTATTTTCATATGTCTTTCATATCTTATGTAAATTTATCCTGAAAGCATAAAGCTATACTGAATTTATTTGAATACTTCCTTTCAGTTAACACACATGCTGTAAGTGGTTTGGGCATTTACTGTTGGAGCATTAAAAGTTGATTTATAATTGTGATGTGTCTATATTTCTGAAGGAGCAAAGCTTGGAAATATAGCCTCAGTCTTCTGAAGATGAATCATTCACATTTGTTTTCTTGGAATAGTACATACTATAAATACCGAATCCCAAAATCAGTAAGTCAGGAAAGAGGACAATTAGTGGAAGTCTGTGCTGAAGACAGATTGTAAATTCTCTATATGTCACATGGTTCTCTGTGCTGTGCAGAATGGCGCACTTAATGAGGCACTAGGTAAATACTTGACACTGGGAGTGGAGACTGGGCAGCAAAGTGTGGAGTTTTTATCTCAATCATGAGAAAATCCAGAATATGTCTTTCAGTAAGCAGTGTAGCTGCTGGAGTGACTTCAATTTTGGGGTACTGTTTTCAAATCAATAACAGTAAACTTTTCTTCATGAAATTGAACTTTTGTGGAAGAGTATGCAACAGTAAAGTATGACAGAAATATTTAGTTAATAGGATTCTTGGAGGCCGGCGGGATAGCTCAGTGGACTAAGTGGTTGCTTGGGCAAGCACAAGATCATTGCTGAATTCCTGGTCCAGCATGCTGCACCAGTGTGCTGAGCCCGCAACTGAGTCCAGGTGTGGTGGTGCATGTCAGTAATCCCATTGCTGGGGAGGCTGAAAACAGGAGGATCACTATGAGTCTGAGCTACATGGTGAGATCCTATACCAAATACATAAATGAAAAAAAAAAATAGTATGGTGCTTGGTAGATTTGCTTTGAATGAATCAATTTAGTAAGAACTTTTTTTCATAGGTTAGATAACTGTATATTGCTTCAGACAAGTAAAAAATAGGACAGCTTTCCCTTATTTAAGCATTATCTATTAGCCAGATACTCTTTTGTGAAAATCTCTCCTTCATCTCAAATAAAATATGGCAGACTATAAGCTCCCAAGAGCAGAGCAATGTATCATGTTCTTTTCAGTACCTGCTTCTTCATTTCAATGAAAATAGAAGGTGGAATAAAGTGTGTATTTGTAAGTGTAGAGGCTCTTTTTAAAATCCTAAGAAATAGTTTTGGAGATTTTGGCTTTTTCTGGGAAGAAAGCAGTTGACAGTTCCTCATTGGAAAACCACACTTCTCTTTTTGTGACCTGACGTAGTATACTATAGATACAAGCTAATAGCTCATGTGTTTGCATGTCTATTCTACATATTAAGTGTATGTATTAATATTATGTATAGCACACATTTATAATGTTAATTATAATATATATATATATATATATATATATACATATATATAAAAAACATATATTGTAGAATTCCCAGGGAAGCTTACAAATGATTTGTGGAATGGACTGCCAAAGTATCCAGTTAAACTACATTATGGTAGATCTATCTACTATTTCTGCAAAAATTTTTAATGATGTGGGCCTGAGATGAAGAAACACTTTCAATAAATTGGTGTTCTGATATCATAGTATATCAAACATTTTCTGTATATCTTTATTTCTATCTCTAAAAGTAAACTAAGCAAGCAGTATTATTGTTTTCATCATTGTTCAATCTTTTATGTAGGTCTGGAAGTACAAAGCTAGAATATAACAATATTTATAACATCATCCACCAGGTGGAGACAGACATCATGTAATATGCAGAAATGAGGCCAATAAATCCTCTAAGTACATTATCCAGAGCTAAAGGCAAGGGTTCTTGTAGTTTTCTAATGATAAATTAGAATTACTTTAAATTCTAATCAAAATTTTAAAACATTTAAAGTGTGTGCTTGCATATTCACAGATAATTATCATACATCAAATAGAGACACTAAATGTCTATAACCTGCCAGTAAATTTAAAATGTTTACTGTAATATACCATCTGGGATTTCTTTACATGCAATATGGCATTTGCTATTACATTCAAAATAATTCTATGTCAATAAAATAAATACTGTTGACACTTGCTTAATCAGAGCATGCTATTTTGTATTCCAAAAATGTTATCATAAGTTATAAGAAATGATATAATAAAAAATTATGCATCAAAATAATTTATAATTGCTTCTATATCTATATGATACATTTTTAATTAAAGTGCTTTAACCCTGAAAATTCAAGACTTGTATTTGAAACATAACCAATATGATTCTATATAACATAACATATGTGGCAATTTAAAAATATCAATTGAAAAATGGAAGATTCTAGGCTGGCAAGATAGCTCAGTGGGCTAGGCTCCTGTTTAGGCAAGTGGAGGAATTGGGAGTTCAAACCCTGACAAAACATCCTATGCTGGCCCTGCCCCTGGGTGCACTGAGCTGCCCACTGAGAATGGGCTTGGGGGCGCAGGCCTGTACAGGATGATCACTACCAGTACAAGCTTTGTAGTGAGAACCTGTACCAAATAAATAAAAAAGGAAGATACTTTTTACAAATAGTTATTGTTTATCATAAAATATTGTGCATATTTATCCTGGGTATGACTAAGCACTGTGAAAATTCAGAAAGGATTTTCAAAAGTTACATTATAGTGACCAAATGCAGCAAATTCAATCTAATTTGCACATAATAGTGAAAATTTCTCTTCCTCTCTATTAATTAGAAATTAGAAACCTTAAGTTTAGAAAAATGTGTTATTTGAAGAAGTAGCCAAATTTTCTGGATTATGTTCCTTCACTGCTTTACATGGAAAAATTCTTCCTAATTTCTATGACAAGTCTTATATGGTGAGTTATTTAAATTAATTCTTGAAGCTCTCAAATTGCTAGTGTGTAATAAGAGTTTATTTCTAAAATTTCTTTCTTCAAGAAAAAAAAACAAATATAAAACTATCATTTCATTTGTATGATTTATAAAAGTAAAAGTGGCTTATTTGCAAATGGCATGATATTTAATTAAAGAAATCAGTGTCCAATCAGAAGTCCCATTTTGAAAGCTACATCTACTATCATTTTGTTCATAAGGCAATTCTAAAGAATATGTGCTCTTTTTCCCATTTCACCCAGTGAATTAAAATTTCATTGCACATTGACATAAATTATGACTTGCAGTGAGGACTGAAATAGAAATATTATAATAGAATGCAGTGTCATCTCGTTGCTCTATTGAGAGAGAATTTGGGAACAAAATTTTCGGAACAAATGGTGAAATGAAGCTAGCATCTTTTGTAGAACTTTTCTTTGAGATCCTTTTGTTTCTTCTCCTGATGACCAGCATTCAAAAACTGACAATGAATAGGATATTCTCAGGAAAACATGTATCAGTTGGCCTGTGTGCTTTGTGAAACTAGTTCAGACAGATACACACTTCATAGAAAAATGTATTTTCTGTTCAAGTCCTGCTTTATGAAAACCGTATTATTGTTCACTTGGACATACACTCTAGCTCCCTGAAACCACCTTAAGAAATGATTCTAGTTTTATAGAATGTGTGTCATAAATCTCAGAAAAAAAAAAAACCAAAAAAAAAAAACAAATGGCTTAATATTGTTAGGAATGTAAATATTCCCAGCTTTATGTACAGGTAGTTTTTGAATTTATAAATGTGTTGTCTAACAAAGTTCTTTAGAGACAAGTGGGATTTTCTCTGTCTGTTGCTAGGAAATACACCATGGCACAAGAAGGAATACTGTCACCTTTTCACAGTTTCTTCCAAGTGATTTTTATATAGAACCTGTATATTTGCTAAAAATATGAGCTTCTTCCACCCCTTTGAATTCTACTTGAGCATCTTCTGGTGCAGAAGCTTTTATTTTCATTCACTGAACATAGAATCAGTAGAATCAATGCCAAAGATTTAGCAAAATTCAATTCAATATTACAAAACTATTAAAGTTGATGTGAATTTTGCATTCAGGCTCAAATTTGAGCTGCTCATTGTCTGCTAAAATGTAGACATTTAGCTCTTAAGAACTTCAGATTTTTTTAAATAAATTGCTTTAAAATTACTACAGTTATATCACCAAGCTTTTAATTTGCTTTCCAAGGTATTGCAAATGTGTTTTGGTTATATTACTTTACTGATGGTTTAAGGATGTGTTTTGTCATAACCCTTTACTCTGTTACTTAACACTTATACAAGCCTACAACACAATGTGAGTATCATAATTTCAGTATCTTGGGGAGTCTCATGAGTTAAACCAACTTGAGGATCCTTTATCAGGGGGTATGATTAAGGGCACAGGCAGTGTGCTGTTTGTTTACATATATGTGTGTATAGATGGAAGTGTTCTCAACTATCCTTGCACATGAATTGTGCACTTTTTCAAACTGACCTGTGAAAAGAAGCATCCCTACATTGCATAATGATTCATGTGTAGAAGAACTCTGACTTTGCAAATGATACAGTATGTGCACATGCAAATGGACATTGCTTTCCAGATTCATGCAGTGCAACCCCATATTTATTTTGCATTATAAAATCAGTGACAGTATTTCACAAAGCAAAACAACGAGGTGAGGCAAGGGAGGAGCCACTTCATCATGAGGCACATTTGGATTTATTTATTTATTTATTTATTTATTTATTTTTTTTATTTAATTTTTTGTCTTTTTGAGACAGGGTCTAGCTATGCAGTTCAGGCTAACCTTGAGCTCACTTTTGTAGCCCAGGCTGGTCTCGAACTCGCACCGATCCTCCTGCCTCAGCCTCCCGAGTGCTGGGATTACAGGCGTGAGCCACCACGCCTGGCTCACATTTGGATTTAAATGATATCTTTTAAAAACGTATTTGGATTTTGGTGTGTTATTGTGAGCTAGACTTTTGGGGAGGGGATATTATTAACCAGACTAATTACCCTAGCCACATTGCCGAGTCCATGCCTTTCTTCCAGAATGATATAAGAAACTTTATGTGTCCTGTATCCAACAGAGCCTGTCTATATCTCTGTGCACCTGGCCTGTTCTCCAGGGGCTATTGAACAAGAACAGTGCTATTGTTCATTGTTATTGTCACTGTGTATGTCTTTGCAATAAAAGCAGCTTTGCTTCACCTTGGCAGTACACATATTGTGGAGAAAGAGATATGCACATTGAAGGTGTTCCCTGCCTCCTATTTTAGACCTATAGCACTGTAGTATTACGATAGTATCCTCTAAAGCTAACTGAAACCCTGTAGGGAGCACCTCTTTCTTCCTTTCTTTCTTTCTTTCTTTCTTTCTTTCTTTCTTTCTTTCTTTCTTTCTTTCATTCTTTCTTTCCTGCAGTACCAGGGATTGAACTCAGGACCCTGCACTTGCCAGACAAGCACTAATTCTACTGAGGTATCTCCCCAGCCCAAAGGAACATCACTTTCTGGTGTTCCTCTGTGCTTGTGATGACAGCCATGTGTACCTCAGTATGTTAATCTTAGAACAAGATTGTCATTGTTCTCAACACATACATATTGGTTGCCATGTGAGATAATCAGACATTAACTCTTTGAATTTAGATGTTTTGTAAGCACAAATTAGTATACATCCTCATATGCACTATCAGAACAGATCTAAGTAAGATGTTGCAAAGGATAAGACAATTGAGTACAGAGTGTCTTGCCTGGTGTTCTCTCATTTATATTATGCCCACTAAGAATGAAGAAATAGATGACTTAGGTAGTTACCAGAGGAACTTCACAGTTACTAGAGAGCCGCCCCAGAACAAATTTCTAGGTAGGCACAGAAACATAGAAAGACTAAATAGTTACAGTCTTTCTAGGTTGGAGGTGGGTAAACCTAAGTTCCAATATTGATCTGTCTTTTCTAAATTTTAAAGCATTTGTTATTGGGAACAAATTTATTTCTCTTTTATTGTTTCATTTAGTAATTTATAAAAAGAAATGTTAACTGTGCTATATATTATTGTGAGGTTAAATGAAATACAAAATATGAAATACAAGATTCCTAGAATAAAGCAACCAGTTGTTAAGAAGTAGCATAAAACAAGGGGTCATTAAGTACTAATTACTTTGTTATGGTGGAGCTGGGAACAGTGAAGGGAGGTGGAAGGAAAGGAAGAATAGGAAGAGTGGGAAAATTGCATTTGAAGGTGATAAGAGGAAATGCTTTGATCAGAGTTAGGTCATGAAAATGCAAAATACACATCCTTTGCAGGAATACCTTTAGACACAGTAGCTTAGGCTGGCCTTACAACTCACTTTGTAACCCAGGCAGGCCTTAAACGTGCAGTGAACCTCCTGTGTCAGCCTCCCGAGTGCTGGGCTTATAGGCATGTGCCATCATGCCTGGCTAGGATACTTATTATTAATTATGTAAATTTCAGAGATTACAGTTGGTGTTGCACTCACACTGTGGAAGCTGCAGCTGCTACAACTGCAGTGGTCCTTTTGGTCACTTTCTACCACAAAGCTCTAGGGAGTCTCTTAACATTCTAATGATTTTCTGGTGTATGATAACCTGTGATTTGCCCTTTTCATGAAACCTGAAACACCTCATTGCTACCATATAGATACAGGCTGGGGACAGATTTAGAGCTGCACATAAAGAAGGATCTTATAAGTATATATTCACCTGAGAACAACCTTACAGCTGTTGCTATGATCGTTACTGTAGCTTGGATGTGAATGTCATAATCTAGAGTCTCTCTGGTCTCATTTTGGAGTGTAGTGATGTTGAAATTTCTCAGCTGCACTTGAACTTCTGTAGAGGTCTAGTTAATGCCCTTAGCTAGTTTTCATTTCTACAGAAGAAATACTCTGTCCTGCTTGTTCCTCAGCGAGTTAAAAGCATTGTGGTTGGCTGTTTTCTAACATTGCTTGCATCTTCTCCAAAGCTTTCAGGCTGGCAAGAATAAAGGTGCCCCGACTCCATAAAATATTGGTGGATATGCAAGAAATTCATAAATTTGTGATGAAAATAATGGGAAAGAAGACATTAGGAAAACTTGAACATGTTATTAGCAATTCTTTGCAATGAACTGCTAATCAACCAGATGAACTCAGATTGCACAGGGTTCTGAAAGTTCAAAGAGGGAAACCCTTAATGCTGCACAGCTTTGGAACATTTATGAGCTTAACCAATGTAACAGCATAAGGAACAATTTTCATGTCCAAGGAACTACTGAACTCTGCCACTCAAGACACGATCTAGGATTCTTAGTATTAACACCATCTGGAAGACTTTTAGAAATCCACAACCTCAGGTCCCACCACAGACCTGCTGATTCATTGTTTGCATTCAGTAAGAACCTCAGGTACCTCAAGTGCCCATTCAGGCCTGAGAGCCACTGTGAGGAACACTTAGAATGTCTGACACTCTGAGACAAATATAGAGCTCTGGCTCTAAACTCATCAATGAGGGATTAAAAATAGCTTCACTGTACAGTCCTCATTAGCTGTACACAGTTAAATAAGTTGTATAGACTCATCAAGTATGTTTGCCAAAAATGTGAACAGGACACATAAATACTTCTTTGTTTATTGGGTTGCTATGAAATACTGGAGTTACAGAACCCATAGTAAATGCTAGTTAACATAATTATTTATTGATACATTATTTTCATTATAGAAAGTAAAAATAACACCTAAGTTTTCACAAGAGAATGAAGATGCACTCAATACGATGCCAATCATACTCCTCCTAACAATAGTCACAGCAGAGCAGGATTTGAGAGGACTGTGTTCCTTTCTAACTCAGCATCCCAATATGTTTTTTTTTTTTTTTGTCTTTTTTGAGACAGGGTCTCGCTATGCAGTTGAGGCTGGTCCTGAGCTCATTTTTGTAGCCCAGGCTGGTCTCGAACTCGCACCAATCCTCCTGCCTCAGCCTCCCAAGTGCTGGGATTACAGGCATGCGCCACCACGCCCGGCTCCAGCATCCCAATATGTATATTTACATTTTTAAATGTAAACAAATAGGAAATGTTCTGTGGTTCTCTAACAAAATGTTGTGCATGTTTAGAAAGCTTTAGCTTCTTTACACCATTTGTTCAGATCTCCTGGGGTCTCCTGCATCTCTCACCGTCTGTGTTGTTTACTTCCACACATCCTAGTCACCTGGCAAGGGGACTTTGTTGCTCTGAAGTTGCATGTGTCTCTTCTGAGCTATCTTATCTCCAGCAAGAGGACAATGTGTACTGGAGTATCTTGAATAAAGGAGACATTCAGTAAATTCGCAGAGGTTAATGTCCTGTAAATTACAGGATATGAACAACACTGAATAATATCTTGGACACAGGAAAATGTGTATGTAAAAAGAGAGATGTTGGGAAAGTCACCAAAGTGGTGAAAATGCTTTATGAAATGCCTGGGGATTTACATAATATACTGAACTTGAAGAAATAAATTTGATTGGGTAGAAAAATTCTTACTTTCCTGTTGACCCTTTGTAACAAATTAACAAAGTTCATTTAATGTAATCCTGTTAAAGGCATTAAGTTGACAGTCACTATTTTATTAAATTGAAGTGACAGTCTTATAATTTATTGGCTATTGAAATGACCCCTTCTATATTTGATAAATAGTACTGTACAGTAATTGATAGGTTCATCCAAACAGTTTAGTTCTGTTTCATCACTTACAAATCTGTAACCTAGGCTAGATGTTTGATTACTTTATACTTCTGGATTTCTTTTTCCTTTGTAAATGGGAAAAATAATAATTTCATGCTGTAACTGGGAGTGTTGAATTAACACATCATTCACGGAGTTTAGCACCCAGCTATGAGATATAGTGTATGACTATAAATAAAGCAGGCATGCTATTTGCTTTTATGGGCAATAACACATAGCAGAAGCTACCACGCAACTCACTAGATGATAATGACCATTCTGCAGAAAGCATGAAGCTCAGGAAGAAACCACAGCTGCCCCAAGTCCTGATCGGAGGTACACACAGGGTGAACTTTTTGTCAGAGAAAGCAAAGGTAAAATCTAAGGTGTGACCAATAAGAAAAAAATAATATGAAGACATATTTGTTAGCAGTTCTGCCTGCAATCTTGTGTGTTCTAGCTGCTAAAGATGCTATTACCAAAATATTGGTATCTATTCACAGGCAGCAGATGTATTTGAATAACTGAAATTTTCAAACTTGTTAGATTTTTTTTTTTTTATGTGAGACTGGGCAAAACACCTATTTTAAGAACACTTCCGTGTTTATGAAACAACTTAACAAATTTCCACAATTATTCTAGATATTGGAACAATTCTGATTTCATATAAATATTTTTAAAAGTTCAATTAACATCATAGCTCCATGGCACAAGTGCCTGTCTGGCAAGTGTAAAGTCATAAGTTCAAACTCAAGTCCTGCCAAAAAAAAAAAAAATAAATAAATAAAAAAATAAATAAAAATAAAAATAAAAAAATCATACGTTTTACAGTTTAGATATATGGTACTACGGAAGAATATGAACTTTTCAGTGAATAATATTTTGGGGGGGATGGTGTACTAGTGATTGAACCTAGGACTTTACACTGTTATAGCCTCAGATCTTCGTTTAAAGGTTTAGTTTCATCTTGAGATTAAATCATGAAGTAAACCAGACTAGAACTTGCATTCCTACTGCCTCCGTCTTTACCAGTACTAGGATTATAATCTCATACTCCCACACCTATCTACATACTTTAATCTATAGTATAAAGGTACAGCACTATACTAGTAATATTAATGTTGTTTTTGCCAGTTGAAATGAAGATTTACAGAGGGGTATCAGGAATTAGAAGTTAGAATTCAGGGCTGATGTACCAAATCATTTCAGAAACTTTAATACAAAAAATTTGTCCATGTTATTGTTGAGTTAATAAGAATTTCAAATTTCTATTGTGTCATTTTAGGCATGTTTATTTGAAAATAAATGGAACTTCTCTAACTCAAGTAAAAATTCAATGAGCAATTTGGTCTCATTTTCCTTCTTTGATTTCTTTGTTGTATATCAATTTTCTCTTCTGAAAATTGAGGAAGACTAGTACTACGCACTATGTAGCTTGATTACACATTGTGAGCATGTGTTTGAGCTTTGAAGAAAACATTTCAAGTAAGAAATTATAATTTTGTATTTATGAATATGTAATAAAGCATAATATGGTCCAATTTCTAAATATCTTAAAATGATATTCTTTGTAAAATGTTTTCATTTAATATTTCATGAAGAAACAGTTGTGCATTCATTTTCAAATCTGATACATTACAGAATCATATTAAGTTTGCAATCATTCTTTACACTTTACCAAAAAGGACAATGATCAATAAAGTATAAGTTTAAAGATTTGATCAGAATTATACAGTGCCTCAAATATTAACATGGGAACTGAGATATTTTAAATTCAAGCTCAATTTTATCTTTATTTTCCATTATGAAATTCCTTTGATTTGGTTTTGATCTTAAAAATGACCATAAAAATGACTTACAATCAGGGATTTCTCAGTGCTGGGATATTCATATGGAAGTTTGCATTATAATGATACTTCTGAATGAGTTGTAAGGAGATGCCAGCTCACTGACAGGCACTCACCTGACAAAACTCTTCAGTTGCTTCTAGCTCTCAAAACATGGGCTGCTGATCTGTTAGAGGTTAGTTTGTTCAGATGACTCGAAGCTATAGGTGTGTTTGGTAAGATCAGAGTCTCTGAAATCACTTCAAAGCCAAGTTCTATGACAAATTATTTAGTCTCACTTTGCCCCAGGTTTATTTGCAAAATGGAAATGATAATAGCAATGAATACCTTGTAAGACTGTTAGAAGTGTCACACTGAATGTCTCATTCAAGCACAAAGGGGAGAGCTGTTCTTGTCTATGGTTGAGAATTACTCAGCGACATAAATGAAATGATCAACACTACTCAGCCTTTTCTTTTTGTTTTCCTAGTAATGCCAGATTCCTCCAAAGGACCTCCACCGTCTTCAGGTGTCAATGGTAACCTGCAACCTTCCGGCCCCCCTGGGCAGCCCCCTGCCTCTGCCATTCCATCTCCCAGTACCAGCAAACCCTGGCGCAGCAAGTCCATGAATGTTAAGCACAGTGCCACCTCCACCATGCTGACAGTGAAGCAGTCCAGTCCAGCCACCTCTCCTACCCCGTCTTCTGACAGACTGAAGCCACCTGTCTCGGAAGGAGTCAAAGCAGCTCCCTCAGGACAGAAATCTATGCTTGAAAAATTCAAGCTGGTCAATGCACGGACTGCTTTGAGGGCCCCACAGTCTCCCAGTTCAGGACCCACTGAAGGTGGGAAGGATGATGATGCCTTTTCTGAATGTAGTGAGATGGAAGGTTTTAATAGTGGTCTGAACAGTGGTGGTTCAACAAGTAGCAGCCCCAAAGTGTCACCTAAATTGGCTCCTCCAAAAGCTGGAAGCAAAGCCCTCAGCAATAAAAAGTCTTTGCTACAGCCGAAGGAAAAAGAAGACAAAAACAGGGACAAAAATAAAATTTGCACTGATAAATCAGTTAAGGAAGAGAAGGATCAGGTGACTGAGACAGCTCCAAAAAAAACCTCCAAAATCGCCAGCTTGATCCCAAAGGGCAGCAAGACTACCGCAGCCAAGAAGGAAAGCTTAATTCCATCTTCCAGTGGGATTCCAAAGCCAGGCTCAAAGGTACCCACGGTAAAACAAACCATTTCACCTGGAAGTTCAGCAAGCAAAGAGTCTGAAAAATTCAGGACTACCAAGGGAAGTCCTTCCCAGTCCTTACCCAAGCCTACAGCCACCGAGAAAGCAAGCACATCCAACTGTCCTGTCCCTCCTGATGCGAGGGAAGCTGTCCACGCTTCTCCCTCCGGTCCCTGCACTGTGGCCATGCAGGGCAGCAGTCAGAGCACAGGCAACGGTGCCGTACAGCTCCCTCAGCAGCAGCAGCAGCACAGCCACCCGAACACAGCCACTGTGGCTCCGTTCATTTACAGGTAAGGTGGGCTCTGCCCAGGGGGTTCTCACTGGTCTTTGTGCTCTAAGAGTGTATAGCATCAAAGTCTGGGAGGGTCACTAATGTTTTGGGGTCGTGCCTTTGGAATGATATTTCATTGCAAAATGTGAGACCTAGAATTTGGGGACTTAGTCTGGAAGAAAAAAAAAAAAAAAAAAACTAAAATATGATCAACCAGTTCTCACATTCTCAAAGTATGAAGACTTGACATGTGAGTCTACTTGTTAAAGGCGGGCTGGAATAGCCATGCCGTGACTCACTCCTGTTTAGGACTATACTACTCTCAGGAGTAGCAGTCCTTTAATAGTTTTTAGGGGCCGGTGAGATAGCTCAGTGAACTAGAGCACCTGCTCAGGGCAGGCTGAGCAAGCCGGAGTCTGGGCATGGTGGCGCACACTTGTTATCCCAGCACTGTGAAGGCTGAAAACAGGAGAATCACCATGAGCCTGAGCTGTGTAGTCAGACCCTACAACAACCAAATATGTTAAAAAAATAAACTAAAGTAGATTTTAGTTTTATGGCATTCAAAGATAGTTTTTCTGTCACCTGTGGGAGAAAGTATATGACAGTGGTTGAAGAGCAGGGTCTGCCAGCCCCCAGAAGTGGATTTATTCCCCAGCTCTTCTACTTACCTGATACATGACTTGGGACAAGTTACTTAAAATCTTTTAGTCCATTTTTTTACAACTGTCAGATAGGAATAATAATTTGCCTTCTGCTGTTGAAACTATTATAAGATAGTAGATATCACATCCTTAGCATATATCATGTCATATTGTAATTATTCCAAATTTTGTTTATAAGATATTAATTTCCTAAATAGGTATTTTATTAATATCCCACTAATAAGTAAAAGGTTCTATAAAAAAGAAGTAGCTATAAAAATAGTATATTCATATTTAGTCTTTACTTGTTATTTATTATATACTATTATGTATGCATTAAAATATTATTATTATTTTTTTGTTTTGTTTCAGAACCTTTATTTGTTTATTCACTCATTTTTATGGCCGGCTCAGCCCACCCCGAGGGCAGGGCTGGAACAGCATGTGGTGCCGGGGATAGAACCGCGGTCCCTGAAGCCGCCCAAGCTTTCCCAAGCAGGCGCTTTAGACCACTGAGCCATCCTGCCAGGCCCTGCATTAAAATATAAAATACATGTTATCTATAATACATGTATTATATTACTACACAGTTATAAAGAAGCACATTTTACCTTTTGTGCTGTAATTTGTTTTAATCTACTCAACATTTGTCATTCGCTGCTTAGTCTATAATTTACTTATTTCCTGGCTAGGAGGTACTGTCCTGTGTTAAGAAAGGTCTATTCTTTTTTCCTGGAGGTTAGTAACTTAAACACAGGAGAGAAATTTTATGATTAGTAAGCAATTAAAAAGGGTCTAAACTCAGTGAAGAATCCCAGTATCTTTTCCAGGGACTTTATACTCTCAGCAAAAGAGAATTTCAATTATCCTATTTAATCTCTTGAAACATCTCAGTTAAGCCTTACTTTTCTGAGAATAGTGGCAGGAACTCATGTAGGGCCTTCCTGTTTGGTGCAGTGAAGTCTGTTGCTTTCTGACTCCACAGTCCCTAACTGAGGAAAGTAGAATTAGTTAAATCCTGATTCACATTTTGATGATACAGAAAAAAATAATTAAGTTTTAAATATGTTATACTTAGCACATTTTTGAATCTCAAATTATATGAACATCAATCATTCCAAAAAATCACAAATGAATTTCATAGGAAAGGGGAAATACATATTGGCCAAATTGGCAGGTTTCTTTTCACTTAGTAGATTTTTTTTTTTTTTTTTGTCTTTTTGAAACAGGGTCTTGCTATGTATTTCAGGCTGGCCTTGAGCTCACTTTGGTGGCCCAGGCTGGTCTCGAACTCGCACCGATCCTCCTGCCTCAGCCTCCTGAGTGCTGGGATTACAGGTGTGCGCCACCATGCCCGGCTTTAAAATTGTTGTTTGCCATTTGAAAATATATTTTTTATCAAATTTTCATTTTACTGAAATCTCAGATAAATTCTATATTATTAATGACTTTGCATAAGAGACTCTTTAATTGACTCTTTAATCATTACTATTTTTTAAATTTAATTTAGTTGATAAAATTGTAAATTTATTCATCAACTATAACATGAGATTATAAAATATGTACAGTTATTTTATATTTAGCCAAAAAATATATTTGGCTAAATATCAGTAGTTAGCATATGTATTAAATACAAACTATATGTTATCTATAACTTTCTTTTATAAAGTAAATTTATTTTATTTATTTTATTTTTTTTACAGATGAACTTCATTTATTTTTTTTAAGGTCAATGGAAAATGGAAATATACTCTTTGAAGATTCTAGTACCAGGAGAAAATGTCATACCATGTCTTATAAGTAGATTATAAGTCAAAGATACAGTATATACCATAAAACAAAGATTAAAATTAAATAAAATTCAGACAATTAATTCAATCTTAATTAAAATTAAATATTTCAAAACAATATTACAATATTAAACCTGACCTTTTTTTTTTTTTTTGTGGGACCAAGGTTCGAACTTTCGACCTTGCACTTGCCCAGCAGGCACTTGTGCCTCGGAGCCATCTCCCCAGCTAATATTACAATATTAAAATTAAATTGTGAGTCCAAATAAGAGGCCAGAATGTTGTGCTTCATACGTTCTAATCTGTGGTTAATTCAGAGTACATAGTATTTCAATAGGTTAATATACACAAAAATATCAACTAAGAAAATGTTTTGATGATAGTAAAGATTTACTAAGAATAAAACATAACATAAAGACTGGAATGGCAAATGTATGACCAGCACTTCTAACAGTTTAGGGATAGGATATTGCATAAAGTGCTAGTATGTCGTGGACATGGACAGTGTCCATGATGTTTACTGGTGGCCAGGGGTTACTTGTGGGACTAAGATACTGCTATTTCCTTGATATCCACCCAATAATCCCAGACAGAATCATGACCCATAGGGTTCAGGAAAAGTCAGTTTGTAGAGTATGCTGATGGAAATATTTTGCTGCTATATACATAAGAAAAATTGAAAGACTGCTGTTGCATACTTCTTCTTTCCTGTGTTTAATTGTTTGCCCTATTTGGTGGGTTCTTTCCATTCTCAGTCATGGAGCTGTCGTCATTTTGATCCCTCTCTAGAATATCTTTTAGTAGTCTATGTAGTGTTGGCTTTGACATCACGAAATTCTTTAGCTGTTCTTTATCATGGAAGTATTTCACTTTTCCATTATATATTTGAAGTTTTGCTGGGTGTATCAATCTGGGTTGGAAATTGTTTTCTTCCAGGACTTGTAGTACTTTACTCCTTGCTATTCTTGATCTGATGGCTTGTGAAGAGAAATCTGCTGTTATCCTGATGGATTTTCCTTTAAATGTGATCTGTTTCTTTTCTCTAGTGGGTTTTAGTATACTGTTCTGTGCTGAATTTCTGGGATCTTGATTACTATATGTGTGGGGGTGATTTTAATTGGGTTGATGTTATCTGGAGTTCTATATGCTTTAGTTACTGAATAGCAGGTTATTTCCCCATATTTAGGAAGTTTTCTGCTATTACTTCTGCCCATATTCTTTTTATATCATTTGTATTGACTCCTTTCTCATTGATGCCTGTTAGTCTTACATTGTTCATCTTTGCATTATCTTGCAGATGTTGAATTGTTTTTTCTTGCATCATAGTTGTTTTTAAGAGATCTTTTCTTAACTTTTCACTAGCTTCAATGGTGTCTTCAAAGTGTGAAATTCTATTTTCACTTTCATCCAAACGATTTTGCCAAGTTAAGTTTGAGATTTTAATTCCTGTACAGCACTTTGAATCTGCTTCATGCATTCTATATTTTTCCTAAATTGATCGTTCAAAAATTCTATAATTTTTCTATTCTTCTCTACGTTTTTAATCAGGGTCTTCTCTAGAAACACTTAGTACTTCTTTCATTATAATTATCATTTCCTTTTTTATTTCAGAAATTATTTCTAATCTGATTTCCTCTATTCCTTTCTGAAGTTGTTTTTTTTTTTTCCTCAGGTGTTATTATCTTAGAGATTTTAGGTGTGTGGTTTCCAATTTCTTCTATGCTATTGTCTTCTGCATTTCTTCTTGGTGGGCTTGAGGTCTGAGACTAAATTTTGCTCCTCCTCTGTCATTTGTAAAGGTCTGTCTTCTGGCCTTTGGTGTAGAGCTTTGGTAGAGCTTTTCCCTTAGTTCCAGGTCTGAACCTACTAAGTTCAAACTCATCCAGGTGGGTGTGGCTTGGATCTGGTTTCTGAACTTCACTTCTTCCTGCTTGAGTCCTTGGAGGTGAACCTGTTGTGCCACTCTGGCAGATGTTCTGCTCCTAGATTAGCTGGGTGAGACTTGCCTCTAGCCTCTCTGCAGGGAGTTCTGCCTCAGAGTTCCACAGCAGGTGTATCTGATGGATGAAGTACCACTCATGAGAACACTTTAATCCCTTCTCTTACGTACTTTTCAAGAAAATAATCTTTATTAGCTATAAGCATGTAGTCCTTGTGATGTATAATAGATTCCTTAAATTTATTCCTTCTATTTAACTGAATTTTTATATTTTTTGATCAGCAAATTTTTGTCCCTGCCACTAAACCATCCTAGACCCTAGTAGCTTATATTCTACCATCTAATCCTATGAGATCAACTTTTCTTTATATCCCCATGTACATGAGATCACATGGCATTTGTCATTCTGTGCCCGGCTGGTTTTCCTTCATGTGTTATTTTCCACTATCACACATGTTCCAAACAAGGGGGACTTTCTCTTTTCTGGGTGAGTAAAATTTCATTAAACATGTATGTCACATTGGAAATTTAAAGAAAGACAGAGTAAGTAACACAACTTAAAAGTATCTAGTGTGAGAAAGTTGCTACACCTATTTTCCAGAGATGAAGATGAATTTTTCCGGTGTTTTTATTTTTGTTGTTGTTGTTATTTGTGTGTTTTGTTTTTCATATTAAGGATGGAACCCAAGCTCTTTTTAACGAAGTTAATTCCCATCCCTTTTTTACATTTTGTTTTGAGAAAGTGTTTAATGTTTCTAGTCTGGACTCATATATGAGAGCCTCCAGTCTTTGGTCTCTAGGAGCTATGATTACAGGCATGTGTCAAGGTACCCTGCAGAGGCAGCAATCATAAATTAGAGTAGGAATAATCTCTTAGGTTCTCAGTTCCTATAAGACTTTACTTAGGAACTTGAATCTGAATGACTCCAAATTTTTCCTTTTAATCAGTTTATGCTGTGCCCTTCTTTACTTATCGGTTCTTTCTATATGTATAGAAATAACAGAATATTTACTGAGAAAATTCTGCTTACAAACATGTCAATTCTAGGTTGACACAATTTTGAATCAAAGCTTATATATAATGAGAAATGCTTAATTGTTATTAATAGCATAAATTTAAAATGCATATGGCTTTTTGTGTAGAAGCATAAGTATATGTAAAATTGAAAGATTATTCAGGAACGTCTACATAATTGGAAGATTTACAGCTAATGGTGAATTTTTATAGGACTTTAAGTTTAATGTGGGTTTTGGCAGCTAGTGGATTTTGTATTTTTAACCCATTGTAAGATAATTAAATTACGTGAATAAAGTCAGACATGGCGGCACAGGCCTGTAATCCCAGCACTTCAGAGGTTGAAGCAGGAGGATTGATGTGAGTTTGAGACCAGCCTGGGCTACAAAAGTGAGCTCAAGGCCAGCCTGAACTGCATAGCGAGACCCTGTGTCAAAAAGGCAAAAAAAAATATGAATAAGGTGTTCCTCGAAAATGATATTAGCCAGGTGTGGTGGCTCACACCTGTAATACCAGCACTCGGGAGGCTGAGGCAGGAGGATTGGTGAGAGTTCGAGACCAGCCTGGGCTACAAAAGACCAGCCTCAACTGCATAGTGAGATCCTGTCTCAAAAAGACAAAAAAAATGATAATATTAACTTTGAATCTATTGTTATTCATTTAATGAGCAGAAATAAATGAACAAGTTTGAGAATTTAACACAGGAAATTTCTGTAAGAAGTTCTCAATAATTAGAGCTATTTGAAACTGGAAGAAGCTCCATTTTTAAATTTGAAGATATGTACCAGGGTTTTTAGGGAGTAATAAAATGATCAATTGTCATTGTTTAGAAAATAAGAAGTCACCAACTATTTTCCATTTATTTATATATCCTTCATCCTGAAAATAATGTACACTGAGGATATAGATATTTAAAAAAAAAAATAAACATTATTTGTCCTTTGGAACTCAGTTCTCTGGAGATAGCCCAGCACTCAGGAGACTAATCCAGAGGAACACCATGAGTTTGAGACTAGCCTAGGCTATATAACGAGTTCAAGGCTATCCTAAATAGAGGTCCTGTCTCATTAAAAAAAAAAAAAATCTAACTTGAGAGTTCAGTCAATTAATGACTCACAGACAAATTAAAATAAGAGTTGAAAACATAAAAAAATGTAATTTGAGTTTTTCACATGTTATCCTCCACATTTACTATTGTACAATTCCATAATCTAGGCATGGTGCAAAGCAGTAGATCAGTTGCCAAGCACCATGCAAACGCTACAACTGAAACTGACATTGTCGGGGCCAGCTAGCAGTCACCATCATATGAATGGGAATCTACACAAGAGTACTTGGAAAAAATTGTATTTTGTTCATTTTCAGTTTTCTGCTCCTTACATATCCAGTTTTCAGCTAGTCCTAATTAACTCATTTATCAAAACATTCCCTCAGGGCTGGCTAAATAGCTCAGTGGATTAAAGTGCCTGCAAGCAGGAGCAGGGGCCAGGGGTTTCAATCCCCAGGTCTGCTATGCCAGCCATGTCCCCAGGGTCCACTGAGATGGCAATTGAGACTGGGTGTGGTGGTGCATGCCAGTAATCCCTGCTCTTGGGAGGCTGTAAACAGGTGGATCACTGAGTCCAATCTAGTATTCAGACCCTGAATTCCCTCTAGACCCTTCTCTAAAATAGAAACAAACAACAAAACAAAACAAAGAAAAACTAAAACCATACCCTCAGTCTGATATTTCTCTTTGCTGATACAAAAAACTAATGCATCACCAACTCTCACCTGGCTACCAGCCTGTCTCCCCGTTTCCACTTTCAGGCCCTCTATAGTAATATCCTTCACACATAGGGGACTCCGACCCTCAACAAGAACCAATTGGGGCTGGGGAGATAGCTCCTTAGCACAAGTACCTGCCTGGCAAGTGCAAGGTTATGAGTTTGAACCCCGGTCCCACCAAAAAAATAAAAAATAAAAATAAATAAATAAATAAATAAATAAATAAATAGAATATCAACAAGGACCAATCATAAGTGGATGATCCCTGGCATAGTAGTTTGCCTACAAACTTTTGACTTTATAACTGTGTATAGAAGATATGCATTCAAGAGAAAGTGTACCTTGACTTTGATCATCTCTTGGGCTAGAGGCTTGCCGTAGGGCATTCTCTCACAGTGGGCAGCCGCAGCAACAGCAGTAAGCCAAAGCTTGCAGTCAGCTGCACAACCTTGAGGATTGACGCCCAATGCTTCAGAGTGCTCTGTGTTGCCAAACTACAATGATCAGGAAACACTGTTAAATTCACTTTTGACTTAGGATGTTATCACTCTACTGTAGACATATTAAGGCTTAATACTCTTTTAAGTTGAGCAGCAACTGTGTATTTTCAAAATTTGTAAAACTATATGTTAGATTTTCCCTACATTTAGGAGACAATACTCAAAACTCCTCATGCCTTAGCAATTTCTTGGTGATCTCCCTTCTATCTAATCCTCAAAATACACTCAGCAGCCTCTTCCCCTACTACACTGTATCTCTACCATAAGGATATTGTTCAAACCTCCTTATCTTGCTCCTTTGTTGCAAAAGCTCTTTCTGCTTAGGAAGACCCTTCCAGATCACCATAAGTTTTGATTTCTCATTAGAGTTCTGCTTATACACTGTTTCTTTACAGAAGCCATCTCAAACTATTAATCCAGTGAAATATCCCCATGTCCTTGCTAGTGCCATTTCATCATTCTCTTAGAGTTAATTACTGTTTGTTCTTCTGTCAAGAAAGAAAATATATAGTATGGTTTCATCTACATTCAAACCCCAGCCACTTTTCATATAAACATATAAGCTTACTAAAACAAAATTTTTGTCATATTGACACAATTGTATAGTTAAAAGCTTATCCACAGAGAATATCACATGAAAAAATGTTGAATAGAACACAAGCAATTGGGTAGAAGAATGGAAAAAACTGACCAAAATGTACAATAGAAGAAAATCCTGAGGCCTCATATTTCTTGTCAATGTACAGGTTGAATTGAAATATAAGCAGCTTTAAGCTGTTTAAAGATTGAAACAATACCTTATGTTTAGTATATTCATTCACCTGTTTTATATCTTCCTTCAGTAATGACACAAAAGGCATTAAGCAGAAAAGAAAGCATCACACGGCTAGGTGTTTTTTTCTTCTCATTGTCCGCAATGTGGCAGAGAAGGTGGGATCAAAGTAGACCACCAACTCAGCAAGAAGCCTAAAGTGCCCAGGAGATTTGTAACATCAACATTTCAAAAATGTGCAAAATTGCTTCTTTCTTTTGGAATTTTAGGAAAAGTGACACTTGATCTAGATCCAAAAAGCAAAGTTGGATTTGGACATGCAGACATCAAGGGACAAGACAGGAAACACAAGGTTGTAGGGACGTGTATAAACCATGTGAAGGATCAATGCAAAGTGATGGTGTGACATCAGGTCAGGCTTCCTGGAAAAGAAGCATAAAAGGAGCCTGATGGTGTTAGAAAACCATAAATGCTAGGAACTTGGGCTGTGTATGCATCTCTGTGTTTGTGGGTTGATGGTTGTGCACACGTGCACCTGAGCCCATGTGTGTGAAACCTGGCCTGGAAAATATGCCTTCAGAAGAAGTGAAATGCTTATGGGACAATTAAAGATGGAACAAGTTGACTATTCAGGAGAAGGAGCAACTTTTTGACTCTAAGGGTGTTTTTCTTAAGAACTGTTTGAGAATTTCCAATTATGAAAAGTAAGTAATGATAAAGATCAACATAGTTTTCCATTCTGCTAACAGTTCTTTTTTTACTTCTTTGTTTGCTGTTCCCTCTTAAAAGTTTTATTCTCTAAACTTGTTTTTCTTGCACAAGTTTCAATAATTACTTTATCTCCTTTAGATTTCCAAAATATGCATGACATTTCTGCTTGACATTTTTCATTTGCTTTTTTATTAATTACATGGCTTGTTTCTCCCCTATTTGCGAAGATGTAGGAAGAAAATAGTGAAATCACTGCTTAACACAAAATAAAAGAGAGATCTTCATGTTTTTGCCTAAACTTGTCTCCTTAATACTCTCCAATAAAGTTGTGATACACATGTTAACCAGGTCCATAACTTGTTACTGCACTGTCTCTATTCTTTCATTCTAACCATTTGCACTGAATGCTAGTGACAAAATGTGTTGGGCATCAAGCAAACACCTGAAGGCAAGAAGAGTGGAATCCGCAGCCTTAGTCATTCTCTTTAATGAAAAAAGCCTCTTACATAAGGAAAAACACTGTTATTAAGGAGAAAACCACTGGCATTGCAAACTCATTAGTTAAATATAAACTGAAACCCTCTATACACGCTTGATTTGTAAGTTAGGTAAAGCAAATCAGAATTTAGAGGTTTTCTTTCTTTTGATAAAAAGATGATGCATCTTTTGCTACAGCAACATGGATCCTCCAGAAACTAGGGTTACAATTTTTGTGAATTTATGGATTCCCCTTTGAAATACAATGGAAACTGACAGTTGCAAACAGTGTGTACAAAAGGCCAGAGAATATAAACCATTAGTTTTGAAAGTGCTTACTGAGAAATATACTTAAAAATTTTGAAACTTACTTAGAAGTCTTTTAAACCAGTAGATAAAGAAGGAGCTATGTTTACAGACTGAAATGTGGCCATTATTGGGATAAAGCTTTATAAAGCTCTGCAGCTACTGTTTCAGATTACACTGTGAATATATTTTCATATTAATTGGGCATGTAGCCCCAACCCTGGGTGTGCTGCACTCACTACAGATCTGGGTGTGGTGACACATGCTTGTAATCCCAGTGCTGGGAGGCTGAGACAGGAAGATCACTGTAAGTTCAAGATATGCATGGAGACCCTGTAACAATAGAATACATTAAAAAAAGAAAAGAATCGAGCATAATTGCTCGTCTTCACCAACTAAATCTTTTTGGAGATTTTCTTTTTAATCATTTTTATTGATATATCTATATATATGCATTCACCATAAAGAATTTGTACCCGTACATGTTATATTTTTTAGTCTTTTCCCCCATTCCTCTCCCCTCCCTTACAACCCTCATCTCTTCCTTATTTATAAAATCTTTGTTTCCGTTTTCCTTCTATTGTTCTTTGCTTTGGTCCCTTCTTTTCTCTCTTGCCTTCCCCTTCTCATTTGAACATTCTTGCCCTGCAAACTTGTCTTGCTTGGTTTGTTCTATTTCTATGCATCAAGGAGCAAATTAAATTCTCTTGTACCGCAATATTTTTAGTATGGAATATAGACAACTGCTTGAAAGTGAAAGTGGCACAGATGTTATGCTATATTCTTTGCTTTAAAATCTATTGGGTGCTCTGTTGACATAGAGAAATGAAACTCCTGACCTGAAAGGTACCTGGGATGAGTTTGTGTTCTCTAAAACCAAAAAATGAATTTTAGGAACAACGAAGGTTAAGAGCAGAATATTTATTGGAGAAAGAAACCTTCTGCCCAAAAGAAGGACGGACGGGGGATCTGAGCAAGCTACTCCTGAGGCTGTTTCCTCCAGGGATTTTTCTAGGGTAAAACCATAGTGAGGTGGGTCTAAGGAGAACACGGGTACTCCTTAGGTGGGAATCATGAATGCAGAGCAGGGGCTTTTCCTGTAGGGTTTGGGCTAGTGACTCTTCTGGACTCTTTCAAGGTAATTGATACCTATTTAGGATATTAACTCCTGATGCCTCTCCCCAGGAAGGCATGTGGCTATGTTTAATTTTTTCTTTTTTTATTTTGAGGTCTTAGAAATTTTTTTGCCCTGTGGCCCAAGGCGGAATTTCTCAGGTCAGTTGTCCCTTTTTTCTGTCACCAGAGGTGATCTCCATCACAAAAGAACAGAAGTATTCTATTTCCAGTACACCTTTTATACAGACCATGGTTTTAAATGTTATTTTCCAAAGAAAGAAACCAGAATTTCTTCAGTAAAAGACAAAGACAAGTCAGGGAATGTATACTAGAAATCTAGAACCCTTTGAGTCATAAACAGAGTAATTGTCTAAGTGTGGACTACTTTGTTAGGCAGACACCCCCCCCCCCAGGATCTGTTGGAATGTTCTATATATCAAAAGGAGTCATAATAACAATGGAATATAATTCACAGCATGCAGCAGGAAAGATTTAGTTCTCAAAATTTACAGTTATGTAGATAATGAAGGAAGAGAAATCACAAAAAGTAAGATTAAATGTAGAAAGAGTAATGGAATTAATAACATAACAACTTACCTAATGGATTAAATTATTCATTCAGGATGGTTGGCCAGAGAGCTCAGCAGACATAACTATTCCAGCCCTGCCTGTGGGGCACACTGAGGAGGTGATTGAGACAGGGCAAGGTAGTGCATGCCTGTAATCCCAGAGTTTAGGAGGCTGAAAACAGGAGGATCACGACAAGTCGCATCTATTTAGAGAGACCCTGTAGATCCTATACTATATACATTAAAAAAAAATTCAGATAAGAACCTTTAGTGGAGGGTTCACTAAGAGGTGACTATACAGCAAGGATCACAACTTTTATACATAGATTCACAATATATTCCTAAATAAGTTTAAATTAAATCTTAATCTAAATTATGGATAATTTTAATGTAGAAAATTATAAAATATACTAATTGGAAAATATTGATAATCATATCATAGTATTATAAGCAGCTGAGTTAGATAGAAACATTATAGTCAGTCAGTCTTGGCTAGGCCCTCAAGGAGACACGTTGCAACTGTGAGAGAGATGGATGCTCCTACTGTGGGCCAGACCTAGAGAGCAAAGATCAAACAACTGCTCACCTCCCTAAAGATAAGCATTCCTACTGATCATCACCTTGAGGAAGGCAGGAAGAGTCACTAATTCAACTGCTATGGGCTGGCTACAGATAAACTCCTGCTCTATATTCATGACTCACTTCCCTATTTGTTCCAGGATTTAATCAACTTTACCTGAGGAATGGTGCTTGTAACCTGTTTGGTTGATCATAGTTTTGTCCTGTCCCATGCCCACCTAGTGAGTTCCCATATCTTCTACTTTAGATCCAACTCTAAAGTGGATTTGCTCTATAAAAATCTCTAAAAAAGAAGGCTTCTTGCCAAGCTGCTCCAGTCTCTTTTTGTCCCTGACTTGGACAGAAGTTTCGTTACCCTCAATAAGTATATTCAGCTCTTTTAATAATCAAAATGATAAAACCAGCGTCTGATATTTCTTAGATTTTCTAAATCATCAAAACCACACTATCCATCACTAGTTATATATGTTAAAATATAAATACACAAACCCAGATTCATAAGATGATTCATTTTAAGTATGACAGTACATAGGATTTATCACCAAGTTCATTCTGGGGCTCAGTAGGCACAGAGTAAATTTTTAGTTTAGACCAGTAGATAATGTCACCTTAGGTATTTTTGCATTAGAACTCAAAACAACTAATGTCTTGCAACGTTTATACCTTATAGTTTTAATAGATATTTATAGCAAAATGCCCAGTGTTGAGAGAGTCTATGCAGAGCTGTGTCTGCTAAATATCTTGAAGGAATATCATGGCATTCATTTTTATCTTCACAGTTATTATGAAGGAAATATCAGTCTATGTGAGAATACTAAGGTATTTTGTTGATCAATACAAACACATTTTATTCACTTGTCATGAAATAGCCAAAAAAACAAACAAACAAACAAAAAAAAGAGGACAGTTTAGAATTCTCCAGAGATTTAATTGCGTAATTTTCATCATTTGTATAAAAGTGAAAACGGTTATCATTGATTGTTCTTCTGTAGATTTTTTTTTTTTTTTTGCGGGACTAGTGTTTGAACTCATGACCTTGCAACTCACCATGCAGGCACTTGTGCCACGGAGCTATCTCCCTAACTCCTCTTCTGTAGATTGTGGTTAAAATTTAACTTCAGTTTATGAAAACATACTTAAAATACTAGAGAAATGAACAATGATTTCTGAGATTTTTTTTTTAGTTACCTCAAGTTTAACATCTCTGTGTGCTTTCTAGGGGGCAGTCTATTTCCATGTACATAGGTAATACCTTGGTAAATGTACTGAAGAAGCTGAAGATAAAGAAAATGACCTTGGGACTTAGAAAGACAGAGCTAAATAGAGTTCATAAGCCAGCAAACATAAAATAAAAACTTCCTAGTCAATATTGAGCTACCAGAAAAGTGAACATAGTTTAGAAAAAAAGAGATTCACGTTAAGGAACTAAAGCCTTAACTAATGGGATCAAGTAAGAATTTTTATATGATAAAAAAGATATGGACAAGACAGCTCTTGAGGACTGCTTTTTAAGAGGTGGAAATGAAACAAAATATTTATCTGAATAAATAAAATCTGAATTTTTTTTTCTCTGCACAGATTTTCTAGACAGAAATATTGTGCACCTTTGTAACTAACAAGGCCACAAGCATTCTGGCTCTTCTGACAGCTGCCGGTCTTGGTCTGATAGGAAACAATCAGCATTCTCAGTGAAATGCTTCATGTGACTCAGCTTCTGAGAGAGAATCTGTGAACGTGGAGTCCTCAGAGCTATGGACCCAGCCTGGCTCACAGCCAGGCAGCCAGGCAGGAAGGCTTCAGGCCTGACATCTCTTGGAAGGTAGCCAGCCAGTGTTCCTAGGGGACCCCAGTTTCAGAACAGACTCTCCATTTAAACTTGTTCAACAAGTAATGAACATCCTTAGAAAATTCAGAGGATGTTTTTTAATCTTAATTTCAGAAATAACAGGCTAAGAAATAGGTCAGGATATTGCAGTGGCCCTGAACAAATAAGCCCAAGTGGAAAGTTCAACCACCGTGAATTTCACAGATACTTAAGGAGGATACTCAGTAGAGCAGGTATGGGAGAAGCCAGGGAACAGAGAAGAAAAGAAATAGGCTGCACTTAGAGCTGCATATGGTGTTTGCTTTAATACTGACTAGAAACCCTAATGTCTGAAGATTTTTTCCCAACTTTTAGTAATAATAAAATGAATTTGTGCTCACTGTTCAAGACTCATCTTTTCCTTTTTTATGGATAAGCAAGCTGAACTTCAGAGAGGCCAAATAACTTGCCCATATCATGTATGTCAGTAACTAGTGATATGCCTAAGTTTTATATTCAAATCATATGCATGCACCTTTACCTAATTTTTGCAGGTACCAGTATACTGTTTTACTCTCACTATTGCACAAAATTATATATTTATTGATATGATACATCATTATTTGATAGGTTTAATTACAGAATATTTGAGTACATACTATGTGATAGACATTATGAAACTAGACACTGGGAAGAATGGTGAGTTTAAACATAGAAAATGGACTAACTTAGGAGAGAACCATTAATCAAGTACTTACATGAATTTCCTCTGACGTGACTATGAAGAGCTGAAAATACAGGCTCAGGAGCTCTCAGTGCTCATGGTGGGGGCAGGGGCATTTCAAGAGACGTCCACTGGAACTGAAGCTTGGGGGAGGAAGGCTGAATGGGACAGGGGGAGGACAACCATGGTCATATGATAAGATCCTATGGAGCCAGGGAGCCTTGGGAAGTGGAAGACTGGTGTGGCCACAGTGGAAGGAAGAAAAGATTTGTGTAGATGTTCCCCACTTATATGAAGCAGGAAGTTATTTAAACCCTCTTCTCTGGTAAGATGAGATCTAGCTATGCAATGCTCCATAACTCTCCATAATGGTACTCAAGGGGTCTTTGAATGAAAGGAATTTAAGGAAAAAATGTTGAGCTCTGTTCTGTTGACTATGGGTTTGGAGCATGTTTTGTGGCCACACAAAAGGGATGTGAATTCCATGTCTGCAATTTACAGAAAAGTGCTGCAGTAGAATTACAATTTTGGAATTTTTATGTGAACGGGACAAAAAAAAATCCTTGAATGTAATAAGATCTGTATAGATTCTATCAAATGAAAATTGGAAGCATAAAATATGACTTTGAAGAACTATGCTTTTGTGCATGTATTTCTTAATTTACCTACCCAGAATCATAGCACTTAATAATATATAAGGAAAAATAGAAAAGGGAAGTATAGAATTGAAAAAAATAATTTTTCACTCAAAAAGATTATTAATAGTTATAAGCTTTCAAATCTAGAAAAGTGTGTCATATTTGATTTGATGTTAAAAATACCAAAATTACTTTATAAACAGATAAGCCTGGAACATCATTTATAAAGCAAAACAACTTTGATGAAAGGCTTGTAATAAATGGATTTTTTCTTATGCCAGAGAGCTTCCACTTTGATGAGTCACTGGTGACGACAACTATCATTCACCTCCCTCTTCTTTGCTAATTTCAGAGCACATGCAGAAAATGAAGGGACCTCTTTACCATCTGCGGACTCCTGTACCAGCCCCACAAAGATGGACTCATCATACAGTAAGACTGCTAAGCAGTGCCTGGAGGAGATATCCGGTAAGTGACCCAGTTAACAAGTAGGTCTTATATCAGAATTCTTACAATTTCTCCAGAAGTCTTTTTGCTAAATCACACTTAGGATGCAGTTTTTGCAAGACTGTGCTTTGAGCTTCTCTTGCTTCAGTGATTCTTAAACGTCTGACTATTCTGTTTAGGAAGACCTCTGCTACTCTGAAAAAAGAGGTAGCACTCTCAAAAGTTGACTCTGTAAACCATCTTGTCTTTAGTCGAACTGAATATTTTCAAGAAAACCTGGAGAATCTATTGTTAATAAAGCAAATCTTGGATATTATTTGGACATTAAAAATATACAAAAGCTCACATGCTGATATAAATTTTATGACGAATTCAGGTCTGCTCTGACTTCTGTTGTGTACCATGTAGGACCTGTCTTTTGGTGGCTCCAAATGTATGTTTGGAAGAAATCTAGGAAAGTATTTCATTATACCTCAGTAGGTAATTTGAAATATATACCTGCACAAGATTTAAATTATCATATTTTAAGTGTATTAAACAGTTTATTTTTAGCTTCAGTATGATGTTTTTCATAATTCAGAGAAACCCAGGCAGACCTGTATAGAAATTTTTTGATACAATTGTATTATATAGATCTGTATTCATGAAGAATTAAGGAAGTTCTTATCAAAATATACTGCTCTTAAAGAGTGAGTTTAAGATTTTATCTATTTCTAAGAGTTCATGAAAGTACAGGTGTGTTTGTTATTGCAATAAACCTGGCCTACCCTTCCTGTAAGTACTAAATTAATTAATTTTAATAATTACTGTTCTACTACATAAATTCAAAATATAACTGTTGTTTTGAAGCTAATTCTATCACATTTTTGTTGGTTTGGAAACATCCATACTTTGGCAGACCTACAGCAAGTGATAGCAAAACATAGACATTGCTGCAATATCCTCCAGTACATATTGACAATGGCAAACAACCTTCTCAGGGCACTTTTGGAATTAACATCATGAGACGCCAGGGACTTTAAATGAAGACTATAAGGAAGCAGTGGAAACTGTGATACTAACATATGGCTTTGGAGATTGCACTTGTTGATTTTTATAAAGCTGGAGGAAGTGGCTTCCTCTTAGCTCTACAAAGCACCATGGCCAGAATGATGTTGGGTATATTGTGACCATATGTTTTATAAACGTGGCATAATAAAAGAGGCATATGCTTTCCATATTTTTTATTCATTCATATCTTCAATATGACTATGAAGTACTAGAGATCTAGCTGAAAAAAATCTCTAACTGAGAAGTAATTGCAATTATGTATTTCACAAGGAACATTATTTTCTGAAATTAGTAAACACTGAATAGATTAGATTGGATTGGATTGGATATAAAATTCCATGCTAAACTCTTTAGTTTCCTGTGCTGTCTTGTAATTATTTTCCATATTTCCATTTAATGTATTTTTGTTTTTAAATGGACTATGTGAAAGTGAAATACAAGTAGATTTTAATATAATCTTAATGAATTGTATAGACTGAATAATATTAGTTTGGAGTAGTATAAATATGAATTATTTATATAGAATCATAGTTTTAGAGAAAAAAGCAGAGAATGAATGATGCAGGCAGCATCATATCTGATGGTATCATTCTTATTGTTATCTACTTAAGGTTAGCTTAGATTGGGGAAGAATAATGAAACTTTAGATAGTGGACAGGAGTATTGAGTTGTGTTCTGTAAGTTGGAAATTGACTGCAGGACAAAGCATCTTTCATCTAAAACCCTTAGGACCAGAAGTGAGTCAGACATCAGATGTGCTTGGGTTTCGGAATATTTTCATATACATGATATTGTGGGATAGGACCCAACCCTAACCCAAACTTTAGTTGTTTCATATGAACTTTATTTACATAATTTTTTGAAGTTAATTTTATACAACAGTACTAATATGCCTGTGGTGCTTAAAATATTTTTAACTCACAAATAACAATTGTACATATTTATGTGTTACCATAAGGTATTTTGATATATGTATATTTAATGTCCCACCCTAACAAAAAGTGGCCTTTCATCTCAGTCTGGCTCCTCCACCATATGTCTTAAATCTACTTTAGATTCAGCTTTTAGATCCATGTGTCCATGAAGCCATTCTCAAAGTGACTAACAACATCAATGTCAACATGGTCAACTCTAAGAATTGGTCTCAGTACACATCTTAGTTCTTCTTTCATTGATTAATTATCCTCTGAGAAAGTTTCTCTTTTAGAATGTGTATGTGTTTTATTTTCTTTTATTATTATTTTTTTATTTTAGGGAAGGGTCTACAGAGTGCTCAAGGTCTCACTGCTAGATCACACTTGTAGTGATCCACCTGTTCACAGCCTCCAAGAGCTATGATTACAGGCATGCACCACCACACTGTCTCAGTGCACCCTGGGGGTGGGGCTGGCATGGCAGGCCTGGGTATGAACTATTTGCCCCTTGTGCTTGTTTGCAGACACTTTAATCTGTTGAGCTATTTGGCTGGTCCTAGAATGTGGTTTTCAAGATGCCAAATTCCCTTGGTTTTCCTCAAACTTGATTGTATACTCCTTTTCGGTCTTCTTTTGACTTCTTATAGCTAATGTATTTTTTACTTCTTATGATTAAAAGGATCCAGATATCTGCCCCTCACCCTCTGTATCTGTGTAAGTTCCATGGGTGAGCTAATGCTCTATCCCAGCTTCTAGACTATTCATGTACTTGTGGCTTATGGTTGTGTTTCTGTTCTAATTGTCTCCTTTATATCCTGGAACCAAACACCCAGCTCCTTAGAAGACCTCTGCAGCTGATCATCACAGACATGTACAATCTGTTAAGACAAAACTGCACCTGTTATTATTCTTAATTTTTTAACTTTTGTTTTTATTTGTACTGACTTACAGTATGTAATGATTAAATTAATCATGGAGAGTGGGTGCATACACAATCAACACAACTTAGTTAATTTCTCAAACTCTTCTCTCCTCTGTTAGCCTTCCCTCCATCTTAAACATTTTGTTCTGTCTAAACTTTTAATTTTGATCTGTTCCACTTTATCAAATGATAATTCTACCTTTCCACTTGCTCAGCCGTGAAATATCAGAACTATGTGTGATGCCTTTCTATCTCTTGCCCCTCGTTTCTAATCCAACTGAGTATTTCAAGGTTGGAGAGATAGTTTGGTGAAATAAGTGCCTGCTTAAGCAAGCACAGAGACTGAGGTTTGACCCACATCTGAAGGACATGCCAACACGACCCTAGGCACTCTGTGGCCCAAAGTTCAAGCATGGTGGCGCACACCTATAGTCCCAGCACTGGAGAGGCTGAAACAGGGAGATCGCTGAGTCTGAGCTGCATAGTGAGATCCTGTACCAAACACAACACAACACAGCAAAACACAACACAACACAACACAACAAAACAATGTCTTGTTGGGTCCTGAGGTATTGTTTGCTATCTGACCCTAGGAAAAATTTTTTATCTATTGATCAACTTTGTGAGATAGTTTTCAGTGCCAGAACACTTATTTTTTCTTCTCACCATTTCAGAAATAAAATAAATTCAGATGATACTCTGAACCTACTATATCTCACTATAAGAATTACATTAAATTCTAATTAATATATTAAATAATCTAAGATAGCAAATAATTGTATTTTCAAAATATATCCAGATGTCAGCTCTTTCTTTCCTTCTCTGTTTTCCCCTCTTATCAGTACATGGATTTCAAGTGAAGGGTGGGTACATAGGGTTCAATGAATGTGGGCAAAAGTGAAGTTCTTACAGTTGGCATACTGTAGATGTGCACGTTGTACGAAAGGGAAACCCTGGTCATTCTCAAGTATCAGGAATATATGCTATAGAGAGGGAAGTCATCAAAGATGGCTTTGCCTTTGGAAGCATTTGGAAAGTAGGAATTACAAGCAGTTAGAGTGAATAACACTCATCAGAAGGAATTCACCAAAATGGAAGTCGAAAATTTAATCCTGATGACACTTTCAGTGAATAACCAAAAATTTGAGGGTTAACAGGTTTACTCATTCAAGGAAGTGATGTAATCATAAATATGCTCTGATAAGCTGCAATTTTAAAAAATATGTAAAAATAGAAGAAATAATGTGAATAAAAACTACTAATAGAGTAAATCTATAAATGAAAGAATCTGTCAAGCATAACAAATACTAATACATGTACATCTGAATATATATATATAACCTAGTGGTAGGCCAGGGAAATAGCTCATTTGCACAAATGCCTGCCTGGCAAGTGTAAGGTCTCTAGTTTTATCCCCAATACCAGAAAAGAAAAAAAAAAAAGGATAAATAAAATAAAACCCAATGGTAGCAATGATTTCAAATTTAGTATTATCAAAAAGTTGGAAAGATTATTAAGGAGAATTTGTGTTTTATAGATAAAGGTGGCTTGTTATGTGGTATCTTTTGCACCTCTGAAAGGTGTGGCCCATAATTAATTGAAATTGGCTCTGCTTTACTTCTCATTTTAAAATTAAAAGTTCTCCTAAAGAAAACTACCATAGCTCTTAGATCCAAAAGCAACTGAGTCTCCTCTGATAGCAAATGTGGGAAGACAAGTGTTCTCTATATTGCAAAAATGAATTCTGGCCTCTGTTCTGCTATTGACTTGTTTGAATTCTTCCTTTGTTCTCCTGTCTCTGAAGTGATTCAATGGTATTAATAACTCAAAGGATTTTTGAAAGGGATGCTGCTTTTCCTGTTTTTTAAGTAACCATCACTTTGGAATATGTCAGTCACCATAGAAATTGGGAAAACACAACAGACTAAGGCGGTCTCTGTGTAGTATTGAGGAACAAATAGATAAACTTCGAAACCATAAGTAAGTGAATAATTGACATTTGGGAGCAGCTAAGGTATTTGTAAAGAGTAAAACAGGTCTGCACAGAAGAATAGATGTATATGTTGTAGATTCACAATATATAAAGAAATTGAGAAATAATATTTTAGGAAGAAAGGACTCAGAAAAATGAATTGAGAGCAAATGCTATTTACCTTGTCCTTTTCATTAGATGGCTTTTATAGAAGTTGACATTTTCCCTAAATTCACTAGGATCTTTGTGACTCATTGAATTAACCCAAAGTTTCACCATTATTGTAGCTTTTGAATTCTTATTGTTTGTGATTGATGTAAGGCCTCAGTGGGAAATAGTTATGTTTTGTTTCCCAAGAAAAGTGATTTTCAAGATGCATTTCACTGATGAAATTAGTCTTGGTAGAGAAAAAATGAGTTTTCATACATTTTGAAGCCTATGTAACTTAAAGAAATCTGAAGATATTGCAAACATAAAAGTATGGAATGATATACAGTGATCCTAAAGGAGTCGAGGGAGTTCTGTGATCTTACCTGATCACTCTGTCCTCATAGCAAGCTTACCTTAAAACATTGGTATAGTTTTATCTGACTAATATCCACAGTCCCATTTTCTGATAAAGGTATCTTGATTTTCTTGAGGATTGTCCCTCTTCCATATGGCCAAATAAAATTGGTCCATGTAGAGTCAATGGCTCAATCCTGCCTTGACAGTTTCAGGAATAGACAAATGACCCAATTTATCTCGATCAGAACAGCTGAAATTCAATCTCAAATTTTTTTCCCAAGACTATTATGAAAGATGTTTTCTTTCTCCACTGACATGAAGCTGCTATAAAAGAAAGTTTGACACTCACAGCAGTTGCGTTCAGTTGACGAAACAGACAGAGGACAGAGAACCTAAAGCAAAAGAGGCTAAACCCAAGGTCGCTGTACTAAATGTCAGAGGCCTGGAAAAGCCGTGTCTGAAACTAGTCCTTCCTAGCTTCTCTGTGACTTGGACATATTACACAGGCAAAAATTTACTTCTTGGGATTTAAAATATGTGAAAAAAATCTCCTTTGCATGACCCACAAGATACAAGACATATGAAGATTTTTAAAACAGTTAAAGAGAAAACTTGGTTCATATTACAAAGCTGACTGGTTAGAGCAATTCAGTAAGTTAAGTGGGAAGCTTAGTTGTTCAGATTTCACCAACACAATAACATAAAGTTATTAAAACATTTCCAGCAAGTTGCAGTAAAAGTAAAAATATAATGAAATTATGATATGGAGCAATCATCAGAAATGAGTGACATGGGTTTTGCACTTTGGTGGTCTTAGTAAATCTTCAAGAATAGCTTTCCAAAGTGCTTATGTGAATCCCTCAAATTTTCTTCATTGATCTTATTCTTTTGGAGAAAACTTTATGACAGTTGTTGTTCTAATGATGGTGTTTCTCACAATTACTGTGTATTGTGTAATTCAGGACGATGAATGGATAAACTTACTGCTCCTTTCCTGTCCTCTAAGATTCAGGTCATGGCCTTGATATTACAAGTGGACTGAACTAATGATGTAGATTTTACTGCTTTGACATGGTCTTTATTCTCACTTTCACTGAAAATATTGTTTTCTTCTGAGGTCATCTCTTTCATCAAGTGCCCAGAGATTCTACCAATGCAAAAGAGCTCAAATTTCATTCAGCTCATATCATTCAATAAATTCTATAGCTTTTTATTTCTGCATACATTCAAATTCACGCTTTCTTTTGTATAAAATTATCTAACACCATGTGTGTCATTTGTTACATGTACTTTTTAACCTGTTTTGGAATTTATACTCCGCTAAAACATGTTGATAGATGCCAAACTAGCTCAGTGCCAATAAAGTTGATGTATCATATTTAAAAATAGTGATAAAAAATAATTTCACAAATTAATAATTTCACAAATTCTGTATAGAAGTAAGCATTTAGATCAAAATCAAAGGGAGAGCTTATGAATAAATGTATTTTATGAATTATTAATCTTTCTTTTAAATAATGGGAAACATTGTCATATAAAACCTTTGTAACTGCAGGACTGGGGAGATAGCTCAGGGGCACAAAAGCCTGCCTGGCAAGTGCAAAGTTTTGATCCCTAGTTCTAGAAAAAACAACAACAACAACTTTGTAACATCACTAATATTACTTTTTGCTTGAATGTGTATGAAAATCAAAAAGATAAAACTCAGATAATCCATACCAGTTTAGATCTTCTACTTAAATAGATACAATATAATTATGCTTGGAGAAGAGCTGAAAATTCTTTCCTTTCCAGAACAATTTAGCAGCTCTGTTTTAGGTTTGAAAAATTAAAATGATCTACATGTTTACATTGATGGAGCAAAGTTGATTCCTTTGTTCTCAGGCTTCCTCCTTCCCATGTGTATTCCACACTTGGTGTGCAACTGCAAATAAGTATACATATAACCGGGTGTGAATGCACCCTTCATGCTCTAGGGACAGATCTCCCTGGGGAGCAGCACGTAGGTCTCTACTAGTGTTTAGGGTAAGTTTATGGATTAATGTACTTTAAAGGACAGAATTACACAAACTGTAAGTTTATATTTTTCAGCAAAGAAACTTTGTCTTTTGAAATTTTTTACTAGGATAATTTTCCAAAATATTTATGGCCCCTTTCTAAGCTGCTCTATAGTGGTCTCTTTGCTTTAATTGATTGTTCCTAGATTTTCGCGGGCAAGAGAATGATACTTCTTGTCCCACTGAACCATGAAAGACCCTGTGATTTGACTTGGTAAGTGAAATGGAAATTAAAAAATGGCATGGGCCATTTCCTAGCAGAACCTTTAAAAACCATTATCTGGATCACTTATCTGTCCTTTATCTATTTGACAAGGCTGTATAATTCTACTTGGGATTGGTCTTGGAGCACAGGCTTTCCAATACCTGAAACAGAGCTGCAAGCAGTGCTGAGTAGCTATTTATTTATAGCAAAATGCATCAGATTTTGAAAGGCACTCCAAATCATGATTTCCCAACCTTAGTTCTGTTGATATTCCTGATGGCATAATTGTTACGTGGTTGGGATCTGTCATAGGACCTTTGACAGCATTGCTGGCCTCTACCCCGAGATGTCACCCACTACTCACTCCAGTTGTGATGTTGAACAAAAATGTTTCCAGGCATTATCGAATGACCCTTAAGGAGGAAATCACTCCCCAGTTGAAAATCTCTAATTTCAGGCCTACCTGCTCTCGAAGGAATCCTTCTTTGCGAATCTGGCAGGCGTTAGGGCACCTCCTTATACATTAGAGTGGTATGTGTCAAACAAACTGAAGCTTCATAAGTTAAACATATTTCATAAAATCACTGAGTCACACAAAAGTAAAATGAAGCAAACTTCTGTTCAATAATACCAAAAGGGATGGCATTCAGATCTTTTAAAAATATTTTTAAAAATATGTTTTAGAACTATAATTATCAAATTCAATGATTTGTCATCTGTATTTGTTTTAATTGAATTCATAGCATATAAACACGATTTTTAAAAGAAATGAATTGGCAAAGAGTGTTTACAATTTGCTTTTTTATTATAAAAGTTTATGACAAATAACAGGTATTCTTTCCACCTAATTTGTTTTTACATTTCCACAAACTAGATCTAAGTATGATCTTACTTAAGTAGGTGCATAAGGAAAAATTAACTTTGCAAATTAAGTAGTTATTATATACAAAGATATAGGCATTGCATAGTATAATGCTAATTTATTTATTAGGTAATTAGACAGTTTTCCTACTTGAGATTAGTGGTTAAGAAGTAGAACACAGGATTAATTTTACCAAATTAGCTCTGAAATTGATGAACATTTCTATAGCTATTTGAATAAGACAATTAAATGTTTAGGTGTATTTTTTACTTTTCCTCTTTTAGTAAGAGCGATCTGTGAGCAGAAAATTCTGAAAAGTTTTTTCTTTCATGCTTTTCTCCCTTAACTTCATGCTATGCATGATCTCCACTATACCATATATTTATTTTTGAAAGTTTCCCAAGAATCAAAATGTCATCACTATACACAGTCAGTGCAAGGTAAATACAAGAAACTTGTCTTTTAAGCTTTCTATTTTTTATCAAAATGCTCAAGCTCTAGTTGACGATGCTATGATAGGCTCAGGAACAGTGTTGACGAAATGCTCAGTATCAAAAGATGTGTGCATTCTGTTTTCTGCCACATCATTGTATTCTGTACACTTCACCCTAAACTTTCAATTGTATGCTTTCAGTCAAAGTATCAGGGGGAAAAAAAAGTCTCAGGCTATTTTTTATATTATTTTCAAGGAAAAAAGAAATTTCAAGTTTTATTATCACCCTTACGTAGCTTCAGAATTTTTTAAAAAAGGGAGGGGGCTTGAGTGTTCTTTAGAAGATGAGACGAAGTGTTCCTCTTTAAGGCATTAATGTGCTACGGAGCAAAGGGTGTCATGCTCCATTTCTTAGGTCCTTTACATTCTTCAATTTGATTTGTGCTTTTACAGCATAGATCCCAACACTGGAAAGGCAGCTCTGCCTGCTTCAGCTGCCTGCAGCTATAGACAATTAGTCTGTCATTCTTAGCATCGACCAGTGGGTGTTGTGTATGTGAGTGTGTGTCGGAGGTGGGGTGGCTGAGAACCATGTAAATGCGCGGGGGGGGGGGCACTGACAGTATAGCGTCTCATTCAAGCTCGGCTCTGAAACCTGTGGCATTCTCGTCTGGACAGCTGCTTCCGTGCCTCCTCTGTTTTAATTTAGCAGGATGTTTGCTGCCATGGCAGCCAGCAGCCTCCACTGCAGTAGCAGCAGCAGCAGCAGCAGTAGCAGCAGCAAGGAAGAGCCATAGATCTCAGAATGCAGGTGGAATACTAAAACGCGGGAGGCTTTTGCAGGGCTGGGCGGCAGTGCTTAATTGCAGCTCTCCTTGGACTTGGATGCAGAGGCTGCTCTTGCTGCACTGTGTCAGCTCATTAGAGTAAAGGGCTACAGTTCAAGGCGAGTGAGCGGCAGAAGGGAAAATAAAGCGAGAGACATCTTTCATGCTTCACTACCTTGCATTTCGGAATACAGAAGCAATCAATAGAGAGAAATGTGGACCCACCATTCTGCTGAGACATGCGATTGGACGGAGATGGGAAAAC
Source organism: Myocastor coypus (assembly GCA_004027025.1). Classification (NCBI taxonomy): domain Eukaryota; kingdom Metazoa; phylum Chordata; class Mammalia; order Rodentia; family Myocastoridae; genus Myocastor; species Myocastor coypus. The sequence continues at coordinate 47,411 of PVJA010010280.1, forward strand.
GTAGTTGGCTTCCCGGGCTACTTTTCAGCTGGAGCAGAGTATCTGGTGAACTCTTTTCTCCTTCAGATAGATTTAAACAAAATGTGTGTGAGTACTACTGATCCCAGAAGTGATGTGGCAGGCTCAAGCGTGGGCAAATGACTAGAGCTGCTGTCTCTGTGTACGTTTGAGACCGAGCTTTTCTTGCAGTGTATATGTTAAGTAAAAGAGAAAGAGCCACTTGCTACTGGGGTGTAGAAGGACAATATGAAATGAGACTGAAGGCAGAAAAGCATTAGAAGAACATGCAGCGGCGTGCTGAGCTCTCCGTGTTTCGCAGCAAAGAAGGGAGGAGCAAAGGAGCTTGTCTTCAGAAACAGAAGTCCCTCACGAACCTCTCCCTCAGCAGCGAAGGGGAGAGGAGACCTACTGTGCGCATCTCCAACTGGTTTGGGAATGCTGCAAAGGCCAGTCAGAGAGAATCCCAGGATGCAGAGAGGCGGTCACTGTCCCGGTTTCTCTCGCGGTCTGTGCAGTCCCTGTACCACACCAGCAGCTCGGGATCCTGGAGCCTCCTGCCTGCAGGGAGCAGCCAGTCCTGCAGCGAGGATTTGGAGGACTGGTCCGCAAGAAGGGGCCTGGAAGGTGACAGTGATGAAGACAGCAAGTCTGAAGAGGAAAACGCCTCCTCCAAGCTAAGCAGCATCAGCAGAAGCTGGGCTGAGGAGGAAGGGGAAAGTTGCCTGAGGGAAGGCACAGCTCACCTGGACGAGGAAGTGATTCTCACCATGCTTGGTGACCTGGAGCAGGCACTTTACACTGACTTATTGGGTGAGTCCAGTTTTCTGCTAAAATGCATGTAGGATTTGGGCCAATTTTGGAATTTCTTATGAATTTAGTTGCATTGGTCATCTACCTTCCATTCTTGAGATTAATTTTTTTTAAATAGACTTACTCAGCTTTTTAAATTCCTCGCTTCTTCGAATGGTTTTCTTTGTAAAGCAGAGCTGTGAATACTAGTTTTAAAGTCTGACTGGAGAAAGTAAATAACAGCCATCTGCCATGGGCATTGCTGGCCTGCTGTCCAGCATAATATAGATCTCCATAAATAAATGTTAACCTCCGAAAACTCCAAGCAGGGTTTTGTTACATTAGTCCTTAATGAAGTCTGTTTGAGCAGCTTCCCTGAAGGTGACCTTACCTCACTTCTGGAATGCAAAATGAAGGGCCTTCTGGATCAACTTCCCCTGTAGCTAAGTTTCTTCTGCTGTCTGCAAGTTACCTGACTAGATAGCCCCTGCATGTGCCTCGGGGATAAACTCTGCATTCTAGCAACACTAAGAATTTCAGAGGCTGCCACTCCTTTATATTTACATATGTTTTGGTGTTTGGCCAAGTTGCTCCTGTGTGTGCACTTTATAACTTCTTAAACTATGCTGATGGTTATGGGTTATTTTCATTCCTTCCAGACCTGGCCTTTTTGATGAGTTGTAGTAGTTACTCAGATAGTTATGAAGATGTCAAGTGACTTAAGTTATGTGATTAAACTTCCAATGTCCACTCTGCTATTTATTGAATCCAAAATATATACATTTTAATGAATATTTCCAGTTTCTGTGCTCCTGTAACTATATTTATGCAATATATTTCCTTTTTCAAAAATCTCTAAGTATTAAAACATCTTGTTTTCTGTCAATATGTGTTTTCACAAAAGACTTCATTAGTGGTTCTTAAACTTGAAAGAATTATACCTGGCTGGTGATTTCTTTGTTTCTTATTCATACATTTGATGCTAAATACAAGTTTGTTTTTATTTCTTTGTATAACTCCTCCTGGAATAAGATGCTATATAATAAGGTTTTCTTGTCTATATCAGTGAACCAGCTTTAGTAAAAGGAAGCTTGTGGAGATGCCAGAGTAATATATGGCTAAAATTTTCATGTCAGCTTATCTTTGAAAGAGTGATGGTTTTACAGTTAGAACAGTGGTTCCTGAATATCAGTGCACCAGGTACTCAGACACTGAGGCTTACCTCTTAACCATTACATAATTTCCCTGATGCACTACTTCTCATGAAAGACCTAGGTCTAGTAGAAAGGCAAGAAGAATTGTAATACTTACAAATTCTTCATATTTATTTTAGAACGTTTGCAACTCTGCAATAAGACAGTATTTTTCTGTGCTTCTAAAATAATAGTATTATATGGTTCTAAGTACCTCTTATTTAAGTATTTTTAGCTAGCTGAACAGAGGACAATGCTCTGGAAATAGTTGTGGGTTGCTTTGTTAAATTATAGCATGGGTGTGTATGTGAAGCAGGGCTTTCTATACACAAATAACTTGGAACATGACTGTCAGAGGACAGCCTCTCCATAGAAGTCTGTATGCCTTGAGTTTTGAACAGAGAATCTGTTTGCTCTATTTATGTTACTTTCTCTAAGATAGTATCATCACCAGTGGCACCCTTCTCCAAAACTGCAAGTAACGATTAAGAATGTATTGAAGTAGGTCTAGCATGAATAATCATATCTCTGGATAATTAATAATTCCAGTGAATGTCTGCATATAAAAATGTATTCAGTCGTGAATATATTCCAGCTCACAACACAGGAATTTCAGAATTCCTGCCACTTGCTGTATTCTGCTTAAGACTCAAAATGGCCTCTGCTAAGTTTTTAGGCAAGTCCGCTGAGTTCAACTTTTTACTCTTGTTTATCCTAGTAAATCAGTAGATCAGGGAAGATGGCAAGGAATGTGCTATATTTCTGTAGGAGAACATTTAAAATGCAATTAGCAGGTTTTTACCCATATCATGTCATTTTTCCTACAGTGTCAGGATTTTATAGATGAGTTTACAATTTTCATCTAAATCATTGTTGGAGCATTTGTGAAACTCAAAAAGTGTCAAACAGCTATACTCTAAGTAATGTGGGTGGGGTAGACAATAAGATTTTATGTGAATCAGGCTCACACATGTATTGACTGATAGCTGTTAAAAGGTGGCAGTGCTGGCAGTCTTCATTATCCTATGTATAATTAAAGCTTAAAAGTAAGGGAGAATCACTCAAATTAAATGGTTCACTAGTAAATCATTATTATAAAACAATAACATAAAATATCAAATAAAACATGTTATTCTGTGATCTACTGATAGGGAAGACTTTATAAGCAGTGAAAAAAGCAGACTGTGTCTATGTTACAAACTCTGTGTATTTCCGAATGGGCCATGCTAGGGAATGTGTGGACACTGCGGCCATTCTGTGGGCACATCGAAGTCCCCTTCTTTCAGATTCACTTCTTTCACAAGTGAGAGTGGCATTAGATAAATCTATTTCATGGGAAATTGCTTGCATTTATTTAGTAAACATATGCATGCTTTCATATCTGGCCTTCTCTGCTTCACCCCACTACCACCAAAGCCTCTGGATGTTGTTTGAATACCAATTTATAGGACATTTCAGACAGTACAATCAATCCCTAGGGGGCTTGTAAGTGCACTTATTTTTTTATCTTGACTTTCCTGGGTCACTGAAGATGTGGACTGTAATACATTTTGCTTTGGCTATTATCTGTCATGACATGAATTAGACAGTGATTATGGCTTACTCAGTCAGTGCTGGGGGAAAAGGCTTATTTGTCTGATTGTCCTGAGTGCTGCAGGGTCATGGGTGGAGGTCAAGAGAAAGGTCAAAGCAGAGAGGAAGGCCATAGTTCAGAAAGGTGAGGAAAGCCACAAAAAGAAGTGATCAATTTATTTATCTTTATTTTTATTTTTATTTTTATTTTTCATGTGTTTTGGTAGAGTCTACAAGGTCTACAGGGTCTCACTTTGTAGACTGGATTCATAGTGAGTCTCCTGCTTTCAGCCTCCTAAGCGCTGGGATTACAGATGCGGAGGCCACCCTGCCCAGTCTCAATCATCCTTTTAGCGCGCCCCCCAGGGGTGGGAACAGCATGGCACACCCAGGATGAAACCTCAGTCACTGCACTCTGCCTAAGCACATGCTTTAGTCAGCTAAGCTCTATGGCCAGCCCTAGAAGCAGTGAACTTAGTATCTGGGATCTACAATGACTGTTGGGAAGGAAAGGAGAAGTCTATATGCCGTAGGTACAAATGATATTTCATGAAGCAGAATATCTAAAAATACAGTGTTCCTAAAATTAATGTTAAGGTATTAAAAAATATTCCAATACCAATTTTGATATTATTGCAGGTGGTTGATATGCATGCTGGTTACATCTTAAAATTTCTCCCAGGGAAAAGGGACTTCGGGTTAGTTGATAGTATAGTTGAGAAATGGCTGGCCCAACTGAATCACTTTGTTATCTCTGCCTTTCCTCTTAATATAATGATATTCTTTTCCCAAGCTTTAAGAATTTCCCTATGAAACCTTCCTTTTGATTCAAAGAATCTACCAGGTTACTTGAAAATTAAAGGAATACCTCCTGATAGCCATTTTCTCAAATATATTGAGAAGCATGGTTAAAAAAAATTCTGGGGAGAATATCTTTAAGAGTCTCCAGGGTTATTAGTAGTTTTGAGTTCTGAAAGGATATTAATCTAGGGCATTAAAGATTTCATGACTTGAATTAACCTACAAAAAGTCTGCCATGTGCATGAGGTATCATGTGTAATTTTACATTTTAAAAATAGTTTATGTTGTTCAATATATCCTGTTTGAAGTAGCAATACTATTCCTAAACACATTTTAATTGTTCAAGCAATATATAATTAAAGAGAACAGATTTTGGCAGAAGAATGGCAGCTGTTTTGGCAAACAAGTGGAATGAGAAACAGTAAATTCTCATAATAATATTTTGCTGTTGTTTTGTTGTGTTGCTGCAGCTACCATGGTAAAGCCAGTGTGAATTTGATCAGTTTGTTTCAGAGCCCCTGAGCCTTCCAGGTAGAAATTAAAGGCAGGCAAATTATGGCACACTCCCTAGATATGTTGGCATACCTACCCCTGTCTAAAACTGAAATGCAGTGTGGAAACCTCTACAGCGTTGAAGGCTTCTGGCCAAGGCAGTCGCCATATCCCACAGGAGACATTGGTAGAGTCTACAAGGTCTTTCCTTCTCTTTTTGCCATTTCTTTTATCCTCTTCCTGTTCCATTACTTTACTTACAGTTTCCTTCTGTACTCTTCTTCCCTTTCCTTTTCTTTTTCCCTATCGTGGGGATTGAATTCAGGACCTCACGCTTGCAGGGCAGGCACTTATTCTGCTGAGCTATCTCCTCAGCCCCTCTTCTTTCCTGCTCTTGATCCATGTGTTCTAATTATACCCTTTTTCTTCCCACCTCCTCTCTCCCTTTTGGCTCCCATCCATTTACTCTTTCCTCTATTCTTATATTCTCTTCCCCCCTTTTAAATTCCCTTTAGCCTTTGCTCAAATAAAATAAACACCATGCTGCCTGTTTTCCCTTCCCATGTTCTCCCTTTATCTACACGCACTAGCTGGTGAATATTACATAGCTATAAACAAAATAAGGGCATTTCTGCTCCTCAATGCCAGGTGGTAGTGATGCAAGGCTAGCATTTACCGCTGAGGAAAAGCCGTGTCTCTTTAATGTCCTTTAGGCACAGTCATTTGGGTTTAGCTGTACAAGGTTTCACTTGGATGTTAGCGTTGCCAGTATGGATAGTATAGAAGAATTCAAAGTAAAGCTGTCCAATGTGACGCTTGGTCAGTGAGTCTAGTAAAATAAAATTTTTTGGGACAGCTGTTGCTTCTATGAGAAAGGCCTCTTATTTATTTTCCAAATTTTAAAAAAAAAAAGGAGAAAGAAAAAAAAAGAAAATGAACTGAAGGGAAAAAATGATGGTAAAGTTTTAGTACATGGAAAGAGGACCAAAAGTTGGAAGGAGTGGGGAGGGGTGGCAGGAGTAGGGAACAAAAATGAATTGGGATGCTAATGAGCCTCTGCTGTACTCATTATGTAAGGACAGCGAATGCATTCATTTTAACAAGACAAGGATACCCACTGCCACTCCTACTCGATGCCATTCTGGGAACATTAGCCAGACAAATTAAAAAAGATAATAAAAGAGGAGTTAAAGACTGGAAATGGAAGTTAAAAGTATCATTATTTGTAGATGACATGATACACTACATAGAAGAACCCCAAAACTTCACCAAAAATGTGCATTTAATATCGAAATTCAGTAGTGCAGTTTGTGACAGCTAGAAAGCAAACTGGTCAAGCAATGGCCGTGGCTCATGCAGAGTGCTGACACTGACAAAAGATCTACACACTGCTATGCATGGTTTCAGGGTAAGTCCTGAGGGGATTTGACTGACCTTGTCAGATAAAAAAGTTACTTTTTTTTTTTTGCTATAGAGGTCTTGCTTTAACTTGGTCTTACCATTCTGGAAGAAAAGTATAACCATGAGGTATAAAAAATAAAGCCATATTATTATGCTGAGCTGTTAAAGACTCAAGTCAACAGCTTCCAACATTGTCAGTTGGGCTGATAACACACTACTGTTATGGAGTAGTGGACTATATTCGGTTATCCTACTGAAGATAAGAACCTATAATACTTGAATGGCAATGGAACACACGTTTCTGACCAAACAAAACAAAAAGGGAGATATACATGAAGGACTATTTTGTAGTGAAATATATATATATATATATATATATATATATATATATATATATATATATGAAATAGGATAGATATACAGCTACTTAGTTTAATGAGAAGACTTGTACTAATAGTGGTTAGATAAGATAACATGTCTGCATCTTGTCCTCTGAATAACTACTACAAAGACAATAATATGCAATGTATTAATTACTGTAACTGTTCTACTAACCTGCTTTGAAACTGTATCATTGCTGTTTCTTTCTTATTAAAATTAATTGAAAAAATAAACATTAGTAACTTCTGCAATTACCTAAAGTATAGACAAGGAAACTCGAATAAAAGGTAAAACTTAAATAAAAGGAAACTTGAATAATGATAATGATAATAATAATAATAATAATAATAATAATAATAATAATAATAATAAAACTTGGAAACAACCCAAATGCCCATCAACTGAGGAATGGATAAAAGCTTTGGCTTTTTATGTAATGGAGTACTACACAGCCATAAAGAAGAATAACCTGGAGACTTTTGTAGGTAAATGGATATAACTCAAGACCATAAAGTAAATCAGACTCATATGTGTAAATGTCATATTTTCTCACTAGTGTGAGAAATTTACTGAGTAAATAAGCTCTAAAATATATAATAGATATTGTGAACCCAGAAAAAGTGTTTGAAATGAAAGGAAAAGGCAAACTGTGATAGTAGAAAAGGAAAAAGAAGAATGAGAAAAAGAAAAAAAATATATATATATATATTTGTACATGAGATAGTTAAGATTGCTCTACAGCTAGTTTCTCTTAGTTCATTGAAAAGTAAGAGGGCCGGCGGTATAGCTCAGCAGATTAAGCGCTTGCTTAGGGAAGCAAAGGGGCCAGGATTTTGTTCCTGGCCCCACCTGCTGTGTCATCCCCGCTCTCCAGCACACTGAGCTGGCAATGGAGTCTAGGCATGTTGGTGCATGCCTGTAATCCCAGCACTTGGGAGGTACAAGCAGGAGGATCACTACGAGTCAGTAGTGAGACCCTCTACAAAAAAAAAAAAAAAAAAAAAAAAAAAAAAAAAAAAAAAAAAAAAAAAAAAAAAGAAAAAAGAAAAGTAAAGTTTGTGCTACTGTTTGTACAAAATATGTTTACAACTTGTACCCTGAATAACTACTACAAAGACAATAATATGCACTGCATTAATTATTATAACTTTCCTACTAACATGTGTTGAAATTGTTAATTTTTTTCTCTTTAAAATAAAATATGTGAGTCCCCAGAGATAGCTCTGTGGCACAAGTGCCTGCCTGGCAAGTGCAAGGTCATGAGATAGAACCCCAGTCCTGCAAAAATAAATAAACAAATAAATAAATAAAATATGTAATCATTATGTACTTCAAACATCTACAAATTAAAAATAAAGACAAAGTATAAATACGTTTTCTTTATAAAAAATCCTAATCCTTCTGATTTGTGTGTGCTTAGAAATAGGGGTGTTTTGAAATAATTAACATCTAAATAATCTTAGATTTTTAAAATTAAGTTCAGTTATATCAAGGATTGCACAATGTCTTTTCAAATGACTGTAATTTTACAAAGATCAATGCCTTAGACATGCAAGTATTATTGTGCTCATACAATTTCAGATTTGTTGCTTAAATATTATATGCTTTTTCGTTCATATTTTATTTGTATTGATAGCTATAATTTTCAAGTGGTCATGGTTTTTCACAATTTTCTCCCCATCTGTTTTACTTCCGGGAAGATAAGTTTATAGTATTGCTATGGTTTGTGTCCAGGTGTCCCTCCAAAGCCTTGTGCAGTCATGGGCAGCTGCTAGAGTTTGTGATTAGTTCTTGACCCAGTGCTGGGACTAGGGACCTGAGTGTTGCACCTGCCCCATGGCAGCTAATCTGCATACACATATGAGAAGGGGAAAGAGCCTTGCAGACTGCCACAGCCACTGTGCCTCCCCTTTGCTCTTTGCTGTTTTCCACATCCAGGAACAGCTGCCCTCTACCATGTACCACTCTGCCTTGGAGCCAGTTAAATATGGACTGAAACCCCCACTAACTGTGAGCTAAAAATATCTTTCCTTCCTTCCTTTTGGGTGTTGGATAATTTGTCCTTGCAATGATGAAAATGTAACTAAGATAGCTATATATCTGCATATATAATTACCTTGAGAATAGCAAATGGCATGATTAACAGTTATGCTCTTTTTCCAGGTGAAGACCCAGAGACAAGAAGAATGAGAACAGTTAAAAACATAGCAGATCTGAGGCAGAATTTAGAAGAAACTATGTCTAGTCTTCGTGGGACTCAGATAAGCCACAGGTTTTTCTCAATTTTGTGTATCCTTAGGCAAATACAGAAGGAAAGACTATTATCAAGTCATGACCTTCTCTTATAATATAAAGAAGAAACTTCAGCTATCCTTGCCATTTATATGCTCACATTTTGTGCAACAAATGGTAATTATCCTTAAGCTGAAGATTCCCACCACCTCCCCAGGGACTCGGCTCCTTCCCTTTATCTATAAAATTTCCCTTTCACACTGACTCAGCTTTTGTCAACTACTGATTCCCATCATTACTGGGGATTTTTCTTTCTGTTTTAAAGTGTTATCAATTTTAATAAGAAAGAAATAACAATGAGATGGTTTCAAAATACATTAGTAGGATGGCCACAATAACTAATACAACTCATATTGTTCTTTTCATAGTAGTTGTTTAGAGTACAAGATGCAGATGTGATAACTTTTCTAAATGCTATTTGTACAAATATCTCTTCTCATTGAATGAAGAGAAAGTGGTTGTGTGTATAGTCCAATATATCATAATGGTAGTGGGTAATCAACAGAATGGGCAATGTCAGAAGTTGTTGACTTGTGCCTTTTACAGCTCAGCATACTAATCTGGCTTTCCTTTTTAATACCTTGTGGTTAAACTGTTCTTCTGGGTGATTAAGACCATGTTAAAGCAAGACCTACATAACAAAACATGTAATTTTTGTATCTGACAAGGTCAGTCAAATCCCCTCAGGATTTACCCTGAAACCACGTACAATGTTTTGTATAACTTTTGTCAATGTCAGCCATCTGGATGAGTTACGGCCATTGCTTGACCACTTTGCTCTCTGTGAAAGCCTGAGAGAATCTTTTCTCTCTAGGTGACTCTCCTCAGGCACAGTATATATCACCAATCCCTTATCTCTGTGTTCTCATAATCTCCTTGAACAGAAAATTTTGGATGCCATTGAGTTATAGGATGTTACGGTACAGGTTCTCTTATGTCCAGAGTCCTCACTGACTTTAAAGAGCTAGGGCCAAAATGTTGGCTATCTTTGTAGCCCTTCTTTTTCTCTAACTTTTTGGTCTACAAACTTAAGTTGTTAACCCTCCAGAAGAGAAGCTTAGTGATACTAATACTCCGTTACACAGGTAGTTGAGCATAATATCAATGTCTTTCTGAATCTCAAATACCTTAGACTTAATGTGGAACCAGTATTTTCATACCTATCCTAGAGAATAGGAGCAGAAAATATTCAAGCATAAGTGTAATTAATCTCCAAAAATATATATATCTAAGGTTAGGGAGATTAAGGAATTAGTGAGAAAAAAATGATTGTTTTATCCAAAATGTAATGATGTAAACAAACAAAACATGGGACTGAATAGCCCTCTGAACATATTTTTTCCTTCCTTCTTTCCTTCCTTCCTTCCTTCCTTCCTTCCTTCCTTCCTTCCTTCCTTCCTTC
>PVJA010010281.1:0-57937 GCA_004027025.1 Myocastor coypus
TTTGACAAATTCTTTTTTTTTTTTTTTTTTTTTAGGGAAAGGTCTACAGGGTACTCAGGGTCTCACTGCTAGATTGGACTCATAGTGATCTGCCTGTTTAGAGTCTCCCAAGAGCTGGGATTACAGGCATGCACCTCCACACCCAGTCTCAATTGCTGTCTTACCACACCCTGGGGGGCAGGACTGGCATGGGAGGCCCAGGGATCAAACCCTTGGCTCCTGTGCCTGCTTGTAGGTGCTAATCCACTGAGCTATTTGGTTGGCCCTCATTTGACAAATACTGATGCACTTTTTTTTTGTCTTTTTGAGACAGGGTCTCGCTATGCAGTTCAGGCTGGCCCTTGAGCTCACGTTTGTAGCCCAGGCTGGTCTTGAACTCACACTGATCCTCCTGCCGCAGCCTCCCAAGTGCTGATGCACATTTTTAAAGGAAAAATTTACTTCCTTTTCCTTTTTTTTTTTTTTTCTTGTATTTAGTATAGGGTCTATAGGGTCTCACTACACAGATTGGACTTGTAGTGATCCTCCTGTTTTCAGCCTCCCAAGAACTGGGATTATAGGTGTGTGCCACCATGCCTACTCTGAGAAATTTACAATAAAACAGAGGGTGCATCATCAGAGGTATGACTGGCAGTGGCCCAGAGGAGGAGAGGCCTTGGCAATCGCAAGTTAGGGAGGGCTTTGCGGGGGAGGTGGGCTGGGGCAGAGGCTCAAAGGACAAGCAGGGACCACCAAGCAGACTGTGTGTGTGCACACGTGTGTCTGTGCATGTGTGCATATGTGCATGTGTGCAGCGATGGGGGTGTTGGCATAGAGGAAGAAGCAGCATCTGGAAGGAGGGGCAGAGAGCCAGGCCAGGCCAGGCCCAGGACTCAGACCTGCGTATGCCTGGAGGCCAGAACATAAGGCAAACAGCAGGAGAGGATGCTGAGGCTGCAGAGGCTGGGATGGGGTCTTGAAGCGTCTGGAAGGAGTTTGGATCAGAAGTCACAGGCCACAAGGAGCCATCAGAGGACTGTCTCACCACTGCTAGAGCTTGAAGCCCAGGATTTCTCCCTCTCAGCTATAATTGCAGGGCTTTTTTTTTTTTTTTTTTAAATTTTTATTTATTTATTTTTTTCTTGTTTCAGAACCTTTGTTTGTTTATTCACTCATTTTTATGGCCGGCTCAGCCCACCCCGATGGCAGGGCTGGCGCAGCATGTGGTGCCGGAGATTGAACCGTGGTCCCTGAAGCTGCCCAAGCTTTCTCAAGCAGGCGCTTTAGACCACCGAGCCATCCCGCCGGGCCCCTTTTTTTTTTTTTTTTTTTTAAACAAGGTCTTACTAAGTTGTCCAGGCTGATCTTGAATTTGAGATCATGCTGCCTTCAGGGTGCTGGTACTAAAAGATTCTGAGTGGAAGCATGACATGATCTGATGAGGATCGACTTCTAACTTGATCAGCTATGGGAATCAGGGTTAGAGAGAAGCTAGAAGAAAGGTAGGCTTCAGACAAGGAGGTAACTTAAGGGGATGTACCAATATTGCTGAGGGAAAAAGATAAAATGCCTAGTGTAGGGCAGTGTCAGTGGAGATGGAGAAGCTGAAAGAGTGTATGGGACTTGAGTTAGTGCTGTGGTTGCTCTGATCTGAACGTGTTCCCTGAGATTTATGTGTGGAATGTAATTGCCAGGGTGGCGGTATTAAGAGGTGCAACCTTGGGGAGCAATCAAGCTATGAGACAACTCTCATGAATGAAGTTAGTAACTTTCTAAAGGAGGTTGAAGGGCTGGGTGTGCGGGTTACAGGCAGAGCGCTTGCTTAGCATGTTGGAGGCCCTGGGTTTGATCCCCAGCACTGCAAAAACAAACAAGAAAGCAATAACAAAGGTTGAAGAGAGCACCTCACCCCCCTTGTCCTTCTGCCTTCTGTCATGGGAGAATGCACCATCAGGCGCCATCTTGGAAGCAGACGTGGAGACCTCACCAGACGCCAGATCTGCTGATGTCTTGCACTTGCAAGTCCCAGCCTCCAGAGCTCTGGGGAATAAGTTTCCCTTATTTCTGAATTACCTCATCTGTCATATTTTGTTACAGCAGCCAGGATGGATTGAGACAGCAGATAACTCACAGGCCATGGCGTAGGCTGCCTTGAGTGTGGCTCAGGGCCTGGTTACACAACCTGTGGTTTCAGTTTCCCACCAGAACAATGGGGACAACCTTGGTACTTAAAACTCCGAGTATGGTGAAGATCAGTGAAATTTCCCCATTTTCCCTGCTACAACCGGGCTGAAGCCACCTCTCTTCTCCCTGGACTCCACCACTGGCTTCCTGCAGGGGTCTCCTCACTTGACTCATGCCCTTTCTAGAACATTCCCAAGAATAGTGCAATGGTTTTTTCATAAATCAGAACTGGCTGCTCCTCAGAGATTAAAAAATAAAGTCCAAATTATTCAAGATTCTTTCTACTCTGACAGCTACAGCCTTGAAACTCACACCCACATGGACATTCTTTAATTTTGTCTTATCAGGGACAGGGTCTCACTATGTAGCCCAGGCTGGCCTCAAACTCATGGTCCTCTCCCTGAGCCTCCAGAGTGCTGGGATGATAGTGCTACCCCATCTGACAAGGTCACTATTCTTTTTAAGAGTTTTTGGTCTCCTCTGTTAGCACCACAAATTGAACTCAGGGCCTCGTGCTTGCTTGCCAGGCAGATGCTGTACCACTGAGCTATATCCTCAGCCTAGTGCCGACTTTTTTCTCTTCTCTTCTTTTTCTTTCATGTAGTTAGTCCAGGGTCTACAAGGTCTCACTACATAGACTGGACTTGTAGTGATTCTCTTGCCTTTAGCCTTTAAGCACTATGACTATAGGCACACACCGCCAAACCCAGTCTTGTCTCAGAGTGCCCTGGGGGCAGGGGCAGCTCGGCATGCTGGGGATTGAACTCTGGTCCCTGTATCTGCCTAATCAGGTGCTTTAATCTGCTGAGCTACCTGGCTGGCCCTATTGTGCCAGCCCTACTGCCACCATTCTTTTTTTTTTTTTTTTTTTTTTCAGAATCAGGGATTGAACTCAGTACCTTGCACTTGCCAGGCAGGCACTTGTGCCCCTGAGCTATCTCCCCAGACCCTGCCACCATTCTTAACAGAGTAATTGATTACCATCATAAAACATGTGCTCCATGTTCTTTGTAGATGCTTTTGTAGTTTGGTATAAGACAAAGGCTCCCACATGTCATGGATCTGTGGCATTCTGCCCATGTAGCCTTCCTCTTGGCTAACTCTGGCACCAACGTGGTGAATAGGTACTATCTTCCTCCTCATCTGGCATGTGAGCGATCTCCCGCTCAGAGGCTCATGACTGGCCCAAGGCACAGGGCTGGGGAGCAGGAACACAGACGCAAGCTGAGCTCTGTGTCACGGCCCTGATGTCTGGGCTGTTTCACAATAGCGCTGAGGACCGGAGCCTTCCCTCAGAGGGCAGATGGGCTGATACCAACTGGCCAATGCTAATTTAGGAAAACAACCCTGAGATAAAGATTTATAGAGAGCAGACTCTGTAATTAGCCTGCCGGCCCAGCAGGAATGTGAGTTTGCTCTACTGTTGGGTCACAGCCATTGGGCTCCCAGAGGCTCAAGGACAGCACTATGGGGTCTCTGAAAGCAGTTTTCAAAGATGAAGTCCAAGAAGGGCTTCTCCGGGCCATGCTGGGGAGGCTGATGTCCCCAGAGTGCCCCTTGGGACAAGACCGAGGAAGCCTGAGGGGCAGCAAGTGTGCTGCAGTAGGGGGTGGATGCATGCTGGGATAGGGCAGAGGGGACAGAGAAGCAAATGCGAGCAGAGCAGCAGACTTGGAAGAAAGGGTTTGGGCGCCAGCTTCTCCTTGAATGAGTCTCACTGCACCGCTGGTTGAGGCAGCCTTTCCTGGCCTCTTCTCTTAAGAGTCCTTGGAGTAGAGTAGCAAAATGAGACCCCTGTAACCAATTGCCACCAAAATCCCACGAGTCTTTTTTTCTTCTTCTTTATTTTTTAGGGAAGGGTCTACAGTGTGTTCAGGGTCTCACTACTAGATTGGACTGGTAGCAATCGCCTTTTTACAGCCTTCCAAGAGCTGGGATTACAGGCACACACCACCACACCCAGTCTCAATTGCCATTTTATATATTTATATTTATTTATTTATTTATTTATTTATTCTTCATTCCATGTATTTCTTAAATTATTTTTATTGTTTTTATTATTGGTATGTTAATTTATGTATTTGGTACAAGGTCTCACTCTGAAGTTTGGACTCCTAGTGATCTCCATGTTTCAGCCTCTGCAGCTTTAAGATTACAGGTCTGCACTACCATTCCTAGTCACAGTGACCAGCTCTGTGGGCCTGGGGCAAGGCTGGCACAACATTGGGTACAGGGGATAGAACCCAGGTCAATTGCCATTTTAGCCCACCCCAGGGGCAGGCACAGGGGATTGAACCCTTGGTCCCTGTGCCTGCAGGCACTGAGCTTTTTTTTTTTTTTTTTTTTTTTTTTTGTCTTTTTGAGGCAGGGCTCGTTATGCCATTAAGGCTGGCCTTGAGCTCACTTTTGTTTTTTGTTTTGTTTTTAATTTTATTTATTTTTTTCTTGTTTCAGAACCTTTGTTTATTCACTCATTTTTATGGCCGGCTCAGCCCGCCCCCAGGGCAGGGCTGGCGCAGCATGTGGTGCTGGGGATCGAACCGCAGTCCCTGAAGCCGCCCAAGCTTTCTCAAGCAGGTGCTTTAGACCATTGAGCCATCCCGCCGGGCCCCATTGAGCTCACTTTTGTAGTGCAGGATGGTCTTGAACTGACACTGATCCTCCTGCCTCAGCCTCCCAAGTACTGGGATCACGGGTATGCGCCACCATGCCTGGTCACACAAGTCTTTAAACACCACCTCTTCAGAGATCCTTCCTGAGCTCTGCATCTAAATCAGACACAAGGGCCCATCTTCGTGGCATCATGGCAGGCCGAGTCACTCTCCCAGTAGTGCCTCTCACCATCAGTACTGAGGTACTTCTTAATTTTCATGATGTTTGACTGACTGTACTCTTGGGCTACGGATTTTGGTGTAATCCACCAGCGCATGTGAAGAGCCTGGAATGCAGAGCTGGTGTGAGGTCAGTGTTCAAAACCTGCTTGTCAGGTGGCTGAAGAAGGGAGTGGCACAAGCGTGACTGGTGCTTGTGCCGGGGGTCTCTATGGAAATAAGTTCCAGTATCCCATGTTACCCTGTGGGGAGAAGCAAGCCAGAGTCACCACAGCAGAGAGGCCTCAAGAAGAAGCAAGAGCTGCTTCCCAAGGGGCTCTGGTTCTGCTCTTTGACCTAACTCAGCCCAGGGGAACTCTGAGCTGCTGCTATGGAGAGAACCTGCCACTTACTTGCTGCCTTATACTTGCCCCTGTCACCATGCAGCTGGAGGTAGAACCCTGGGACAGGGCATGCTGGGGCTTGCCCCATTTTGTGTTGCCAAGAGGCCTGGCTGGCTCCCATCAGATGTAAGTAAATTTTTGGCAAGCAGAAAGGAAGTGAGCTGAGCTACAGCAAGAACAAAGCTAACCAAACACCCTTTCCTCCTCCTAATGAAGTAGTCTGCTAAGGAAAACTCAGTGCCACTGGGGCAAAGAGGGGATTATTTGGCTCAGTGTGGCAGCGCATGCCTGTAATCACTGCCTCAGAAGACTGAGGCAGGAGGACCATGAGTTCTAGGCCACCCCGGGTAATATAAGGCTTTATCTAAAAACAAAATAAAAAGGGTCTGGGGTTGTACCCTGGGTTCAGCCCCCAGTACAGTGGCTATGGCGGTGTAGGGGGCATTATTTGCCATCTAATAATCAGGTGTTTATAGGCAGATTTTCTCAGTAGGGTAAAAAACAGGGCATGCATGGTATTTTGTTTTCCCTCTGGTCTTCCTGATAGCAGCGTTACCTTGAGTTCTGAGTGACCTGATTCTTTTAAGGAGTCCTTGAAATGCTGGTGCATGTGCAGCAGAGGCCCACACTGAGGCTTGCCTCACCCTTGGGCCCCAGCTCTCTTTACTGCCCACGATGACACTTTTGGCAGGGAGGAAAGGTAAGCAGAGCAGGAGCTCCGGGCGGTGGCTACATGGAGGCCCCTCGGTCCTCCCTTCAGGTTTGCTGATGGTGTGAGCGTAGGGGAGGGATGCAGAGCCCTGCTTATTCTTGTGCACCGGGTTTTCTCTGGAGGAGCCTTTAGATCCTGAGCTCTTCTTTCTTGCAGGTATGAGCTCTTGGATGGCCCAAGTTTGCTGTCAGGTTTTCATGTCTTTATTTTCTGGAAATAAAGTTAAGACCATTTATTGACTGGGTGCAGTATAAGCCTGCCTGCCACTCAGGAGGCTGAGGCAGGAAGATCCTTGTGTGTTCAAGACCAGCCTGGATTGCATAGTGAGCTCAAGGCCAGCCTGAACTGCATAACAAGACCCTATCCCAAAAAGATAAGGGAAAAAAAAAGAAAAGAAAAGACCATTTATTGTTGATATAGTATATTCCAGGCATTAAACTAGGCAAAGCTGTCTCATGCTATTGACTTTAAAATTTCCAATTTTGGGGCTGGTGAGATAGCTCAGGGGCATAAGTGCCTGCCTGGCAAGTACAAGGTCCTGAGTTTGATCCCCAGTACAAAAAAAAAAAAAAAAGTATCCTAAAATTTCAGGCTATTTTTAATTTTATTTTTATGTATTTAGCACAAGGTCTACAGGGTCTCACCACACAAATCAGACTTGTAGTGATCCTCCTGTTTCCAACATCCTAAGCACTACGATTACAGGTGAGTGCTACCCAACTTTGTCGCATTTCCTATCTTAGCACAGCCCCGGGGGTAGGGGGGTGGGGGATGAGGGTGGGGCTTGTACAGCAGGCAGGGATGGAACCCCAGTCTCCCTGTGCCTTCCTAAGCAGGTCCTTTAGTCCACTGAGCTATCTGGCCAACCCTCAAGGCTATCACACTCTCTCTTCTATATAGGAGAAGATGGAGTTTCAGAAAAGTGGGATATATTTACTAAGTCCTCTCGGTAAAGAGGCTGAGTCAGAATTTGAACCCAGGATCCAGGCATGGTGACTCACGCCTGTAATCCCAGCACTCAGGAGGCTGAGGCAAGAGTGAGTTTGAGACCAGCCTAGGCTACAAAATGAGTTCCAGGACAGCTGAACTGCATAGCCAGACCCTGTTTTAAAAAAGGAAAAATAAATAGAAAAAGAATTTGAACCCAGGGTTTCTGGCTTTTCAGCTGGCATGTTCTTTCTATTTGGGGCCTATGGGGAGTTGGAAGAGCTGCCACAAACAACAGGAGGACCTGAAGATATCGCTTATCTGTACAAAACTAGTGTGAAGGAGAGTTTTACTGGTCTGCTTTCACTGGAGAGAAATGGGTGGTGGGTTGAGTGTTGAAAAAATATCCTTCTTTTCCCAGCGCCCAAAGTGATCACAACATTCACTTCTTCCAGACAATCAGAGCTTCTGTAAGTATGGCCACCTTGTTACTGTCCTTGCTGAGAAAGGCGACTTTCGGAGAGACTACTCCCAATTCGACCAGAAACTGGTCATCTGGGGTGGCAGAGGGATCTGCATTATTGGACAAGACAGCTGCCAAGCTTTTTCTTTTTCTTTTCCTTTCTTTTCTTCTTTCTTCCTTTCTTTCTTTTTCTTTTTTGTCTTTTGCAGACAGGGTTTCACTATGCAGTTCAGGCTGACCTTGAGCTCACTTTTGTAGCCCAGGCTGGTCTCGAACTCACACTAATCCTCCTGCCTCAGCCTCCCAAGTGCTGGGATGACAGGCATGTGCCACCTTCCCCGGCCCTCTTTCTTTCTCTCTCTCTCTTTCTTTCTTTCTTCTTGTGGACCCAGGGATTGAATTCAGGACCCTGTGCTTGCCAAACAAGCGCTTATTCTTACTGAGTTATCTCCTCAGCCCCTCGCCATGCTTTTTCAGTCCTGCTCAGGAACAGCTGGGGAATAAAGGCTCTCATAAAATGATAGCTTGCGTGCCTGTCTTGTACCCTAAGCCAGTGGAGCCCAGCAGAACAAAAACCCCCAGGCAGGGTTTGTCTTTGCTCTCCCTGCACTCAGTCTCCTCGCCTCTATTCAGTCTCTCCTTCTGGGGAGAAGTCAGCTTGGGCTCACCATTGTGGGACAGAGCATGCGCTCTGGGGCCCTTGGCAACCCCCTTCAGGAAGGGTGCTGCTTCCTTGCTCGAGATGTATTCTCCAACTGTAATCACATTGCAAGTGGAGTCAGCCAAAGCAGTGGCTATTAATAGGGAGATGAAGAAAGCTGACTCAGAGGGAAGCTGACCTAGGCCGGGAGGGAGAGCCCGGCCACCTTGGCCTGCAATCCTCCGTGAGAGGTCAGGGTGAGACAGACCTTAGCTCATTGCCATCCTGGGCAGCAGTCAGCTGTACCTGGATTTCTCAACTTTGGAACTAGAAACCCGAAGCAGACCTAATCAAAGGACTCCTTAGCTGTCTTTCCCTCGTCCTGGGGGAGGCTCCGAGCCCTGAGCGCAAGCAGCTTCCGTAGCTGTGACTCAGCAGAGAAGCAACTCTTCCTAGTCTTCCCCGCTGATGCGATGATGCCCCTTGGAGAGGAGCTCAGGGCTCCATTTCTGGGGGCTCCGTCTGACCCAGGCCTTAGCCAGCTGGGGCTCGCGATTGGCAGAGACAGCCGAGTAGGATGATCTTATTTCGGGCTACCTGATGGGGCTTGCGGGTGTGGCTGCTACCGAGAGGTGGAGGTGGGGGAGGAGTCATGGTGCAGGAGGGCCTCAGCTTGTGGGAAAATGATATAAATTCTCTATAAATGCAATGCATTTGGGGGGCGGGGTGCTGAGGTTTTAGGCTTTCCGTAGATTCACCGTTATGTGGTAGTAAGAAGCAAGCTAAATCTCCCAATCAGGCCTAGGACACCCCAGGAGATGTGGAGCTCCCCCTGGAGCCCAGGTTCAGGGTCTCTGTTCCTGGCTCCCACACATGCCCTGCCTATGCCACCTCCTACCATCCTCACCTCACCCAGCATGTGGGTGTTGACATCCCTGGCCTCAGGAAACTGAGATTTTGAAAAGGTGGAGTGACTTGGTCACACAGTGAGCTGGTGACAATGACAGGACTAAACCTTCGGCCTATCTGATGCCCAGGATGGGCAGGCTGCAGATAGCTGCCTCAGGGCCCAGCACATTCATCTGGGCCCAGTGGTGACCCACGCTGTCGCTTTGAGGCCTGCAATGATGTTCCTTGTGTTGAGGGGTGGCAGGTTTTGGGGAGCTGGGGAGGGTATGTTGCAGTCTTCCCACTTTTTCAGTTTTGGGGTTCTTTTCTTTGACCTGGAGAAACCATTTTGGGTCCTGGTTCTCAGAAGAAGGAGGCTCGGATGAGGATAGGATGAGCGAGTATTTTCTCCTTCTGTTAGAAGTATTTATTAAGCACCTCGTGGGCTCAGCTCTGGGTGCCCTGGGCACTTTCAGATTGAAGAGCAACTGAATGACATCATCAATCCGGTACTTTTCTCTGCTGTTTTCTGCATACCCTCGACAGAATTCCATTTGATCAGAATCATGCATGCGTGTCTGCCTCCTTAGAGTTACATAGGTGTCATAACTGCACCCTTAGATGCTTCTGTAGAGTATCTTTTTCACCTGGAGCTGGTCCTTAGCATCTCAAAACAACAAAAAACCAAACAAAACAAAACAAAAAAATGAATAAAACAACACCATCTGTTCACAGAGTGAAGAGTGTACGAGGGAGTGCCTTTCCTTCCCTCCACTGCCGTTTGGGTCACTTCCTAACCCATGGTCCCAGACACCAGGTCCCGTGCCTTCGGCAGTACCTGAGAAAGAGTTTTCAGTCCCCAGCTTTCTGAGCTCTAAAATACAAAGATGGAACTGGACTAGGATTATGGGAATTCTTGCATCATTTTTTAACCCTGCCATGGCTCTCAACAATCCTGAGAAGACTAGAAAGTCATTTCCCAGCCTGTAGCCTCTAAGCTATTGTTATGTACTTTTTTGGTCAATTTTTTCTTTTTTGTTTTGAAAGGCAAGGAACGTACGTAATACGATGATAACGAGCAGGACGGTGGCAGTGGGGAAATGAAGACAGCTCCTCTTCTATCTATCCTCAGAGTTAATTAATCCTCACTGTACCTTGAACTGGGTCACCCTCATGTCTTGCTGGGGCCTGAGCTGGCTGTCAGGGGAGGCCGTCATTTCCAGGCTGGCTTTACTGTACTGTCCCTGACTGGGTGCAGAGGGGCTGTGTTTCACCTTTGCGTGGGATCAGCTCCCCTCTCTTCCTGAGAGGTGACCATTTTCAGATCTGTGGGTGGAGAGGAAAATCTTCTCTTCCAAAAATAATCTTTTCTGCAGTGGGGTTTGAAGCTGGACCAAGCTGCCAGTGCTATTTTTACCTCATTTGCAGTTCAGGGTGTAAATAGAAACTCTGGCCGTTTTTTCTTTTTCTGTTTCTTTTCTTTCTTTTCCCTGCACGCCCCCCACTCCCCCCACTGCAGCCAACAACAGCCTTGGAGGCAGAGGCATCTTGCTCAGAGGAGACAGCAGAGAGTTTGCCCTCAGGCCCAGGCAATGATTCCTAGACTGCTGGGTCAGGACACCCATGGGAGCAGCATCTCCAAGGTTCTGTTATCTCTGGCTCTGCTGCAAACACCCGGCTCTATGATAGCAGCTCAGGATGAAGCTGATTTAAAGAAGCACATGCTGTATCACAAGGGAGAAGGCTGGCCCATAAGGCCGTGCCTGAGCAACCCGCTGTTCCAGTAGCTCTCCGCTCTAGCTGCTTCTTAGCTTTACCCCCAACCCCACTCCCTCGCATTACCACAAATTCCCTCCAAGGTTGCTGCTGCCTTGGGAGTGTCTCTTACCTCAGTCCCACCACATTAGGAGTTGAGGAAAGACAGGGCAGACGTCTCCTCAGAATGGACAGGGTCTCTAAAAATAGAATCTGCTTGTTCTCCATCGAATGGAGGCCGACAGCCTTCAGTACTGCGGGACCTGCAGCGGTCATGGTGAGGGGAGAGCTCCCTCCATGCCCGAGTGAACAGGACCCAGGGGACAGCTGACCAAAGCCTTGGTCTGTGTCTGTAATCTTAGGGGCTGAGGAGTGTAGCTGCCTGGCACTCTCCAGGAGGCAGATACACCTGTAAAGGTGGAGGGGCGCACATCGCAGTGGGAGATTCCCTACTGCTCCTCCTCTCTGGAGGGACCTTACTATTCCCAGATGCCAGATTTCTTACTTAAATCTGTCGTCGGGGCCTTTGTCCTGAGG
This sequence comes from Myocastor coypus, assembly GCA_004027025.1. Classification (NCBI taxonomy): domain Eukaryota; kingdom Metazoa; phylum Chordata; class Mammalia; order Rodentia; family Myocastoridae; genus Myocastor; species Myocastor coypus. The sequence goes on from PVJA010010281.1 coordinate 11,300, forward strand.
TAAGCAGTTACGAGTCATCGGGGATAACAGCAACTTCTTGTACCCTTCCTCTAGGTACACATCCATCAGTCAGTCAATCCAAACGCTCCTCAAATATCTACTGCAGAGTCAGGACTGGGCATGTGGGAACACAGTTCAAGTTACAGGTTCTTCAAGGGGATGGGTTTGTAGGAGGAAAGAAAAAAGGTCAGAGGATAGGTAGGCAGCTGAGTGATTCCCCCAAGTAGGTTTTTTTTTTTTTTTGGAAGTGGGCCCTACGAAGCATCTTAGGAATTGATTCTGGGCAGCTGTTAATTGCAGAACCCACTGCCAATTATTGATAGTTAAAGTGGCACTGAGGAGCTTCTGATGGTAAAAATAGGGGCAGGTAAGAGCTGAGTGAATCGCTATTGAGAAGCAAGGATGGGAACATGCTGTGCCATCCGCTTCGCCCTCGCTTTCCAGCTTTCCACCCTGAGCTTGGTTCTCCCGCAGAACTGGCCGGCAGGGTTTGCTCAGTGACCTGGAGCAGAAAGCCCAGCAGGGAGCTGCGCAGGATTAGAACAAAGCTTAGTTTAAGCAGCTAAAACAGAGGAGACCCAGCTGGGGTCAGGGCACCCACTTCTCACTGGGCTCGGTCACATTAAACAGCTCACACTGCAATTTTCAGTAAAATCAGTTATATTTTAACTTTACTTTCAGTTCATTTGGGGGCTCTGTGATTGTCCAGTGGAGCTGGTAATGAGTTTACCCAGCAAAGCCAACCGACAGTGGTTTTATGAGGAAGCTGCTCAAAGCGTGCATGGTAAATGTTTACCTTAAAACTCAAAACCAAACACCTCAGAAAATAGAAGCAGGAAAAGGTATCCTGCTGAGCAAAACCCAAAGCTTGGGGCAGGCGGAATGACATCTGTTTTTGAACAATGCTCACAACCCCAGCTTTCACAGTGGGGAAATTGAGGACCAGGTACCGGATTTCCCCTGTGCTTTCTGGCATCCACCTTCAAGAGCCATTGCCCCTTGCACCAGCAAGAGTTAAGCTTTGGCTCTGCTCTGCTGATGACTAACACACGTCGTGTGGCTCTGAGATCATGGAGAGAGACACTGGCAGCCAGCGTGGGAAGTGTGTGAGATTTCAGCACTGTGCAAGTGCCTTCAATGGGCAAGGAGATAAACGCGCCGGGGGTATGGCCATCGGTGCCCCTGGTAGTGTCATTTTGTTAGGAATTCTTATCTTCCTTTGAATTTTCCATGATTTTAAAGGAAGATCTCTAACTCCTTAGGGAGCTTCATAATGCTGGGGTGTGTGATTCCACAAGAGACTGACGTTCTGTATTCATGGGCTATCACTTTGAGCCCATGGTGATTGAAAAGTCAACAGGATCTGCTGAGCTGCATCGCATGTGGTTTGCACTAGGGAGATGGAGTCTTCCTGCTCTGATGCTCTCTATTCTGCAAGGAGTCCCATTAGTGCACGCAGCTCCAGCTCCTCTCACCTCCTCACTCCTCCCCAGGGCAGGAAGGAGGAGGGATTTAACACGACAGGTGAGCCTGGAAGGAGCACGGGGCCTTGCATCCTCTCCCCTTCTCTGTGGGTGCAGGCTTAGCTCCTGAAGGGTGGGAAGGGGTGGCCCATGCTTGGCCCAGCTCTCTGTCCCTGTACAGCCAGGGTTCTTGCTCTGGGTGGCTCTTTTGACTGACATAACAAGCCCCATTCTCTAGCACCCACTTTATGGATGATGAAAGTTATTTTCAGTTCTCTTACAGCTACCTTCTGTCTTCTGGTTCAAGTTTTGCAGAGAAGGGAGGGAGGGACCTGCTATTTTTAGGCTTTCTCTGAATCCCCACATCCTTAGGAGGAGACTTCAGGTGAGTTGAAGACACTTTGTGCAGAGGCGAGATCTGACTCACAGACCCACATAGCTACATTCCACAGAGCACTGGCCTCTTTAGCCAGTGGGTGAGTGGAGGGAAGTTTCTAGAAGGTATTCTAGAAGTTACTCATTGACCGGTAGGGGATGCAGCAGAAGCAGAAGCCCTGCCGTCCTGCAGTTTGTGATCTAACTCGGGTGGCTCAATTAGCAGACTTACTGTTTCATGTGAAATAAAACAATTTCCAACACACTGAAGCAACAGAGGAAATTTACAGGCTCGCTGGAGATCCAGGCACAGTCTGATCCAGAACTCAGCACAGATCCATTTCTGGGCTCTGCCTTCCCTGGGTTGGATTCACTCTTTAGCCACCACACGATGCAATAACTCTCGCTGCCAGCTGTGAGTTTCCCACTTGGGCTGCAGCAGATCTGAGATGCCATTTACCAGCCCAGGAAGGCTCCAAGGCCCCACAGGCCTGCAGACCCTGGAGGCCAACTTTACTCAGATCATCTTAGGACAGTGGTTCTCAAGGGGGTCGAACAACCAAAACATAGGGGTCACTTAAAGCCCTTCTGAATCATAACTGTAGCAAAATTACAGTTTTGAAGTAGCCACCAAAATTATTTTTTGGTTTGGGGTCCCCACAACATGAGGAACTCTGTTGTGGGGTCACAGCATTAGAAAGGTTGAGAACCACTGTCTTAGGGTCTGGAGTGTCTCCCATCCTGTGTTTAGCACTGCAGGGTGAAGAGGTGCTTCCTGTGTGGGGTATACCCCAGCATGTGGGAGTCGGGCCTTTCCTGTTGGCTCACATTTGGGCACTGACTAGGAAGGAAAAAGGGTCCACAACCAGTGACTGTCTATTTCAGAACAAAAGGACAATAAAGTTATATTTCTGCCCTGAGGCAACAATTCAGCCTGCAAACAATGGAGACATCCCATTAATACCTGGCAAGTGGAGCACAGGCCCAGAATTGGATATTCAAGTTCCAAATTTTGTGCGCCCTTACAGCAAACCCTTCTGGATGTTATAGGGGTTAATACTTTCCCCCTCCTCCTTCTCTTCCTTCTCCTTTTCCTATTCCTCTTCCTCTGTCTCCTTCCCACATTACTAGGGATTGCACTCAGAACCTTCACACTAAGCTATACCCACAGTCCTTTTAAAATTTTAAATTTATTATTATCATTAATTATTATTACCACTATTTTGGTTGAGACAGGGTCTCACTGTGTAGCCCAGGCTGGCCTCGAACTCACAGTGATCCTCCTGCCTCAGGTGTGTGCCTCCACTCCTAGCTGTTTTAATTTTTTATTTTGAGGCAGAGTGTTGCTGAATTGTGATCCGACTGTGCTCCTCCTGCTCAGCCTCCCAGAGAGCTGAGACACCGCTGTGCACCATCATGCTTTGCGCTCAGCCTCTTGATCCAGCCCCTAGCAATGGCCCTTGGCTTGGAGCTTCTTGCTCTGTCATCCCTTTTCTGTCCAGGAAGAGAAGGTAATATATTCCTATATGTAATCACATATTCTTTTTTATTTAAAGTTTATTTATTTATTTATGTTATGGCCAGCTCAGCCTGCCCTGGGGGTGGGGCTGGCATAGCAAGCATGTGATACCAGGGATCGAACTGCAGTCCCTGTAGTTGCCTAAGCTTGCCTAAGTAGGTGCTTTAGACCACTGAGCTATCTCACCAGCCCATGTAATCATATATTCTTGCTTTTTTTTTTTTTTTTTTTTTTGTATTTTAGGGAAGGGTCTACAAGGTGCTCAGGGTCTTCCTACTAGATCAGACTCATAGGGGCCAGGGAGATAGGTCAGGTATACAAGTGCCTGCCTGGCAAGTACAAGGTCCTGAGTTCAATGCTTGGTTCCACAAACAAACAAACAAGCAAAAACCAGTATGACTTGAATTTCTAAAAAATGTAGATCACTTGGACTCATAGTGATCAGCCTGTTTACAGCCTCCCAAGAGCTGGGATTACAGGTTTATGCCACCACGCTCTGTCTCAGTTGCTGTCTCCGGGTGCCCTGGGGTGGAGCTGGCATGGCAGGCCCAGGGATTGAACCCCCAGCTCCTCTGCCTGCTTGCAGGTGCTTTAATCCACTAAGCTATTTGGCTGGCCCCATAATCACATATTCTTATATGAAGAAGTATATGTAACAGGAAGGAAACAAAAATTATAGCTGAGGTAATCTCCACAAAGCAAACAGGCATATGTCACTTAAGCTATCTGTTAGTGTACATCCACTGTGCTTGTGGATTTGAGGCTACTCGGCTGAAGCTGGACTTGTGATCTAAGTACACTGGGAGGCAGAGGCAGGAGGATTATAAACTCAAGCCCAGTCTAGGCAACTTAATGACTTACCTGAGATCTTGTCTCATAATAAAACAAAGATGGAGGTGCAATTCAGGGAAAAAGTTTGAGGGTTCAACCCTCAGTACTGGGGAGCTACAAAATGTGTTGAAGACCAGTTTGAACTATGTGGTAAAAATCTATCTCAAAATACAAGACAAACATAAGCAATAAACATGCTTAGATATCTGCTAAGAAGCTACAGCAGGAACACGTGACTCATTTATGTAACGGGCTCTAAAATCCTTCAGAAAATATGGAAAGGATATTTCCTTACAAATGGATGAATTAGAAGCCATTTGCAGGTCTAAATGAACTAATACTATGGTATATACTGTTATGTCGGTCAGAAAATGCAAAACTACTTTCACTTTGGGAAAGGAAGTTGGAGAAAGAGTAAGCCAGGTTTGGGAGTGGAGATTGAACCCAGGACCTTCACACTGAACTATACTCCAGCCCTTTTGTATTTTTTATTTTGAAATAGGGTCTCACTAAGTCATCAACCACATTGCTTAACCTTGGTTTCAACTTGGGATCCTCCTGCCTCAGCCTCCCAGAGTGCTGAGATTACAGACATGTGCTCCTCAACCCTAGTTTACAGTTTTTCAGTCTTTTAAATAAATACAACTCAGCTCTCTGGACATCAGAGCAGCAGTTTATTTAGACTTAAATGTTCTTATTCTAACGTAAATCACAGTCAATTATATATTCACTCAATTATCCCCTTGTTTGCTCATTGCATCTTGATGCTAAGCTTGATATGTTTCAGGTGCAGTACCACAGGCCATGCACAAAGTAGTGAGTCATAAATGGCAGCAGTTCTGCAGGCCAAATTTCCAGAGTGCTCAGAAAGCCCGGATGTGTAGGTCAGATGAGGAGCCCAGATGAGGAGCCCCTGTGCTCAGGACAAAGAGGGCTGCCGCTGTGGAAAGAGGTGGCTGAACGGACAAGAAGGCAGAGCGTCAGATGGACTCTCACTGACCTCGCTGCGGGCTTTGGGCATTATTTTACAGATAAAAGGGCTTAGATAAAGCAATGACAATATTATGTGTGGGCTTTTAGGAAGACATTCTGGCAGCTGTCTAAGGAGTTGTGGTGAGGAGGGGTTGGAGGCATAGAGATCAACAGGGGAGCTATGTCAATACCTAGATGGTAAATGATAAGGTCTGAATGACTGGAGAACAGGGAACAGGGCCAGGCATGGTGGCTTGCTTGGGAGGCTGAGGGAGGAGGATTGGTGTGAGGTCAAGAGCGGCTGGAACTATACAGCAAGTTCAAAGCCTGAGAGAAGTACATGGGGAGAAACTGACAAATACTTGAGTGAGTTCAAAGAAGAACTGAAAGACTGAAACAACAAAACTTAATCACTGTGGCCCGGTGTGGTGCTGTACACCTGTAGTCCCAGAACTCTGGAGGCAAAGGCAAGAGGATCACCACAAGTTGGAGGCTCCAAAGCAGACAGAGGTCAGCCAGGACTCCTTGGTGAGTTCAAAGTCAGCTTAAATTAAAAAGCAAGACTCTCAAAAAACAAACAAACAGACAACAAAAAAATCAAAAAGGAGAAGATCTGGGGAAACTAGGAAAGAGAAGGAAGACACAGTTATGTAGGCTGGAGCTGCTGAGAGTTCTAGGGTGGTAGCTGTGACATGTCCCTATTAGGAGCAGGAAACCTTGGCAGTTGGAGCCCCTGGCACAGTACTCCATCACACAATCAGCGTCCGTGAAGCTGGCCGCAGACAGACGTGTAGATGCCCAAGAGTGACCGACTGTCGGTGCCTGGTCTCCGTACACATGGAGGCACTGCAATTTTCTATCTCTCCCTCTTTTCTTCTTTCTTTCTCTTAGACACGGTCTTGCTCTGTAGAGCAAGCAGGCTATCATAGCAACTTGTCCTCAGCCTCCTAAGTGCTGGGACTACCGGTGCACAAAGCACAGCTAGCCTACTAATATTCAAAGGCATGTGCACAATTCTAGTTGTGCTTGTTTGTTTGTTTTTGTTTTGTGGGACCATGGTTCAAACTCATGATCTTGTACTTGCCAGGCAGGCACTTGTGCCACAGAGCTATCTCCCCAGCCCCTCACAATTCTGTTTTCAAAGGTGCTTCTACTCACCCATTTGTTTACTTGTATTTGGTCTCTAGCAGCAGATACATGGTTAATCTTATAAAATGAAGGAGCTGCAGAAACAGAACTTATCAGAATAGGGGAGTTCAGCTGCAATTTGCTGAAACACAGAAATTGGTGCCAGTGTATTTGACATTTAGAAAAGTCATTCTGAGAGCAGTGTCATGGTGTTTTAGAAACTAATGCCTTCAAAAGTCATGCCATGTAAACTGGGCATGGTGGCGCACACCTGTAATCCCAGCACTTGGGAGGCTGAAGCAGGAGGATTGGTGAGAGTTGAGACCAGCCTGGGCTACCAAAGTGAGCTCAAGGCCAGCCTGAACTGCATGGTGAGACCCTGTCTCAAAAAGACAAAAAAAAAAAAAAAAAAAAAAAAAAAAAAAAAAAAGTCATGCCATGTTACAATCCTCTTATTTACTTTTTGTTGGGTTGGTTTGTTTTGCTTTGTCTTGAGACAAGGTTTTCTTATGTAGAACTCGTATCAGTCCTCCTGCCTCAGCCTCCTGAGCAATAGCATTACAGATGTGTATCACCATACCAAGAGTCATTATTTCAACATTGTTTGAGCACTTTCATGTTCTGGACTCTGTATCAGGAAAAAAAAATTTTTCCCATCCCCCAATGAGCTCATAGTCCAGTGGGGGACAGAAACAACGGAATACAGCCAAAAGATCCTTTCCAAGAGGTCAGCACTTGTGCAGCTAAAGACAGAGGTCAGCCCGAAAGAAGCAGGAAATGAGGGCAAGGGCATGGTTCAAGAATTCTTCCCAGCAGACAGAGTGTCTAGCAGGTGATACAAGCAGGGCATAAGCTTCCAGCTCAAGTGAGGGAGCAAAAGGCAAGGCAAAAAACAAAAAAAGCTATTCCCCTGGCAAGGTAAAATATGCCTGTAATCCCAGCCACTCAGGAGGCTGAGGCAGGAGGATACCAGCTTTACAAGAACAGATCTCAAATTTTTACAGGGCTGGGAATATAGCTGGGTACCCTCCAGGCTCAGCCCTCAGTACTAGCAGGGAGGGGGGTACATATGGATTTCAATGTGGCTGAACATAGGGTGCAAGGAGGGGAAGGGGAGGAGATGAAAAAAGGACTTGGGGGCCAGCGAGATAGCTCAGCAGTCTAAAGCACCTGCATAGGCAAGCTTAGACAAGTGCACAGGGGCCACAGTTTGATCCCTGGTACCACATGCTGTGCCAGCCCGGCTCCCAGGGTGGGCTGAGCTGGCCACAAAACAACAGGACTTGGAGAGGCAGCCTGGGGTCTCATGGGTTCCCCATGGACTTCCAAGGAGAGCAATTATAGTCACTGGGAAATTCATTTAGAGGAATTTAAAGGATATCCTTTTAAAAACATATTTTTAAACTTCCTCATTTCTATCTGTTTTGAAGACAAGAGTGTCACTATATAGCCCAGGCTGGCCTTAAACTCACTGTGATCCTCCTGCCTCAGCCTCCTGTGTGCTGAGATTACACGTGTGTACCACCACACTCAACTGGACAGGAATCTTAACTAGAGAGGTCTGCATTCTTGCTACTTAAAATAGGGTCCCTGGTAGTCAAGCCTGGTGGTGCACACCTGCAATCCTAGCACTTGGGAGGCTGAGGCAGGAGGACTGATGCGAGTTTGAGATCAGCCTGGGCTACAAAAGTGAGCTCAAGTCTGGTCAGAACAGTATAGCGAGACCCTGGATCAAAAAGACAAGAAAAAAAAAAGGGTCCCTGGATCAGAACCACGTAGCACCTGGGAACTGGTTAGGCAGAGACAGAGACATCAAGCCCCACCCCAAACCTACTGACTCAGAATCTGTGTTTTTTGCAAGACCTGCCCGAGTGATTCCTGTGCACATTCAAGTTTGAAAAACCCTGATCTACAAGAAAGAAAACTGCTTTGTTGGTGAACCCTTGCTACGTGTTGCAATGTTGGCTTTGCTTGACGGATGGATGTGTAATTAGTTTGTCAGTCTCTGCTTATGAGGTCATCACCTCAAAAAGTAAACTCTGTCAGGGGTTAAAATTCTACTCTTCTACACTTTTGCTCCTTCCATTCTGTGAAGTGAACCTAGGGCTTCACACTGAGGTACATCCCTGCCTTTTTTTTTTTTTTTTTTTTTTTGAGATGCAGTCTCACTATGTAGCCCAGACTGGCCTTGAACTCACAGTTATCCTCCACCTGCCTTAGCCTCCTGAGTGCTAGGATCACAGGTGTGTGCTACTGTGTCCAGGTTCCAGCTCTATTTTAATTTTTTGACACAGGGTCTTGCTAAACCACTAAGTTGCCTAGGCTCAACTCCAACTTGCAATCTTCCTGCCTCTGCCTCTCACAGCTCTAGCTCTGGGATTATAGGTGTGCACCACCATATCAGGCCTCCACTAAACATTTATTTATTTGTTTATTTATCTATTATTTGTATTGGGAATTGAACTCAGGACCTTGTACTTGCTAGGCAGGCACTACATCGCTGAGCTATCTCCCCAGCCAACATTTCTGAAAAATCTCAGTGGGATGGCTCAGTGGTCTAAAGCGCCTGCTTGGGGAAGCTTGGGTGGCTTCAGGGACCGCAGTTCAATTCCCGGCACCACATGCTGCGCTAGCCCTGCCCTCGGGGCAGACTGAGCCGGCCATAAAAATGAGTGAATAAACAAACAAAGGTTCTGAAACAAGAATAAAAATAATAAATAAAATAAAAAATTCTTTAAAAAAAATCTCAGAGGCCTGATGTTCTGATCCATTTACATAAAGGGTGTGTTCTCTGAGTGAAAGATCAATCTTTCCCCTGCTGTGGAGAAATAGAGTATGCATAAGTTTACCACAGTTATCATCTCTGAGTGTACTGTCAGTCAGTGGCATTAAGTACAACGTCGCTGTTCCTTCTCACCACGTATCTCCAGAATGTTCTTGTATTCCCAGACTGAAAACACATCAAACAATAACTACCCTCCATCTCCTCCCCAGGACTCTCCTCTGTGTCCAGAAACCTGACTCCTGTAGGTGACTAATATATGTTGAATCATAATAGTTGTCTTTTATGACAGGATTTTTTTCATTTAGCATAATGTCCTCAAGATCCAACCATTTGGCAACATTGTTCCTTCCTTTCACTCACTTTGTTTTGTTCACACTGTAGAAGAATTTCCTTCCTAGAATTCTGTGACTGAATAATATTCTCCTCCATGTACATAGTACATTTCGTTTACCACTCAGCCCACAATGGTTCTGTGGGTTGCTGTTGTGAGTATTGCTACTGGCGATTGAAACCAGGACCTTCACAATGGGCTGCAAGCCCCAACTATTTAAAAATCTTTTACTTTTGGGCTGGCGAGATGGCTCAGTGGTCTAAAGTGCCTGCTTAGGAAAGCTTAGGCAACTGCAGGGACCTAGGTTTGATCCCGGGCACCTCGTGATACACCAGCTCCACCCCCAAGGCAGGCTGAGCCCACCTTAAAAAAAAAAAAAAAAAGTCTTTTACTTTCAGTAAGTCTCTAAATTGCCCTGATTGGGTTCAAACTTTCAATCTCCTGCCTCAGCCTCCTGTGTGCTGGGATTACAGGTATGCATTGCCATAATTGGCCTAGACAGACTAGTTCTCATAGCTGGCATCAATGCCTGGCATGCAGAATCCCTCCCCTATTTCCTTTAGCTCTTAGAGCTATGCCAAGCAAACACAAAACCCACAGATAACAGGTCTCCCTTTCACATATTGTCTCCAGTTGACTTCTCATTAAGGAAAGAGAGTTTGCTGTTGTTGGAAGCAAAATGTCTGTTTCATTTAGTGTCTCTGTCTGGGAGCAGTGGCCTCCTGAATATAAACTCAGAACCAAAGCCAAAACATTAATTTGCGAAGCTCAAGTATTGATCTGGTGACACCATTCTCTCTGCTGGTACTGTTCCTATCAACCCAAATCATCTGTGTGAATATGGAAACTATTTTCCCTGGGGTCCCAGCTGTTGCTGACAAACTGAGCTGGCCATGAGCAGTTGGTGGTCTGGGCCAGGGAGGCGTTCTCTGACGGTGTTGCCAGGCAGAGCCACCGCGGCCCTGCTCCATCCCGATCTCCACAACAGGGTCCAGGCGAGGGGAAGAGTATTTGAGCAGTTGGGCGAGCAACTCTGAAGAAGTCTAGGCAAGCATGTTCCTCTCAACAAGATTCCAGAAATCCCCTTTTGTGCTGTTCCTGGGACAGCCACCAGGGGCGCTCTGACATGCTTCATTTCCTCACCACTATGTCATTCTGATTTTTTTTTTTTAAAGCTATTTGGGCCCGGCGTGGTGGCGCATGCCTGTAATCCCAGCACTTGGGAAGCTGAGACCAGCCTGGGCTACAAAAGTGAGCTCAAGGCCAGCCTGAACTCCATACCCGTCTCAGAAAGACAAAAAAAAAAAAGATATTTGGAACAGGGTCTCACTACGCAGCTCAGACTCAGACTCCTAGTGATCCTCTTGTTTTCAGCCTCCCCAGCGCTGGGATCACAGGTATGTGCCACCAAACGTGGCCTCAGTGGCCGCCCGTTAGGGGTAGAACCTTGTCCCTGAGCTTGCCTAAGCAGGCGCTTAGTCCATTGAGCTATCTCGCCAGCACCCCCCCACCCCCGCCATTATTTCAGTTGGGGATAGCTCCAGAATGTCACAGGTGCATGGGAAAAGAAGGTTACAGTCACACCAGCTCATTTAGAAGTGCACACTACAACCCTGGATGTCATCTTCTATGCAACCACTTTTGCTAGGCAAAGCAAATTGAGACAAAGGCAGGGGAACAAGGACAAGTTCCTCTTTGTGACGTTACCTCCAGGCCCTCAAGGATGATTAACCTGAGAAACTGAAAATACATTCGGCCTAATCGTTTATGAGACCTGATTAAGGGCTTTACAAGGAAGATTTGTACCATCCTTAAGAAAGGCTCGAGCAATTTGGCAGAATGCACAGGTAAGGATTGCCTTCCACTGAGTTATAAAACAGATGGAAAACAGCCAAATGCACGGGCGAGAAAGGGGCGGGGCCCGCCGGCCCTAGTGCAGAGAGAGAAACTTCCGGATTGCGCGTGCACCTTGGCAGTGCGGTAGAAGCCAGGCCTGGAACTTAGTTTGCCTCCTCCAAGGCTTCGCCCCCTCTCCCCACTCGAGATGCCCCTCCTTGTCGTGTCTGTCTCCGCTTATCCCATCATTCTAGAGCCAAGCAGACTGTGGCCACCTGTGGAGAGATGAACCTCTCTTACCTACACATTCTTTCACACCCAAGTATGTGTGTCCCTCATGTCTGAGGGCAGCCACGTGGCATGGACGATATCGATCTCATCATTCTTCCTTCCTTTGCTCCTTTCCTCCTTTTTTTTTTTTTTTTTTTTAGTAATAAGGGACAAACCCAGGTGTGCCCAGTCCAATGACTTCTTTTTCTAATTGTCATGCTTGTGGTTCATATGACCATATGCACTATGGAGAGTTGGTACATGCATCAAATTCATCTTGATTCTTGATTCCCTCTGTAGCCCAGGCTGGTCTTGAACTCACACTGATCCTCCTGCCTCAGCCTCCCAAGGGCTGGGATTATAGGAGTGCACCACCACGCCAGGCTTGATTCTTTTTATGTCCCTTCCCCCTCCCCTTTTTCCATTTCTTGGTCCCCTTTTAATGGCATTCTCTCTCTCTCTCTCTCTCTCTCCTCTCTCCTTTCTTCTTCTTCTTCCTCTTCTTCTTCTCCCTCTCCTTCCTTCTTTTCCTTTTTCTTCCTCTTCCTCCTCTTCCTCCTCTACCTCTTCCTCCTCCTCCTCGTAGGACCTCATTATGTAGTTCAGGCTCTCTTTAAACTAACTATGTAGCCTAGGCTGGCCTCCTGCCTCAGCTTCCATACTGCTGAGATTATAGGAGTGCACCACCATGCCCAGCTAATGACACACTTCTTAATGTCTACATTGTGGCTTGTGTTCTCGAACCAGTTTGTAAGCCCTTGAGGTAGGGACTATTTTGGAGGAGGAAATACAGTGTTCACTGTGGATGGTGGCCTCTTCCCCTGGGTGTTCTAAAGCTGAGCTTCTCAAACTTTACATGCTTGTGGGAATCTTGCCAAAATCCAGATACTGTTTTAGCAGGAACTATGAAGCCCAAGAGTGTATGCATCAAACCAGCTCCCAGGAGTTGTGGCTGGTTGGCAGACCACACCATATGTGCAAGGCCTTGTCACACCCAATACTCTAGAGTAAAGCAGTAAGATGTTAGATTGGTAGCAGTTCCAAGGAAAATTTCCCTTCTGAGACCTGATTCCTTCAATCAATTGCTACCTTATAATAGGACTTTTTCCCTCTGATTACTGACAGTTCCTTTGAACTGAAGCCTGAAGACATGATCTCATTATAATTGTTTGAATTTGTGTTTGAATTCTAGGGATACATTTTGCTTCCCTAATGTAATCTGAGAGGAGTGGTGAGTTATTTTGGGTGCACATGGCCAGCCCTGTAATGCTAGGCCAATCTTGATAAAAGCCACAGTTGTGCCAGGGAGCCCCCTAAAGGGGGGAACATTCTGATCTGCATACAGTTCTGGGTGCTATAATTCTCCTTTCTGGACCAGAGCCTCTTGATTGTCTCAGGTGAGTTAGGTAGTCAGAGGCAGAAATAAAAACTACTTGTATTTACCTGTGTCCCATAACCCTGTTTCCTGCTCCATCAAAGGCAAAGAATGCCCTCTTAGTTTCTAATTTGAAATAGGGAGTGCATGTGTGTGTGTGTGTGTGTGTGTGTGTGTGTGTGTGTGTGTGTATGCTATGGCATATATCTAGCTGTCCCTCCAAAGCCTCTTGGGCCGGCGAGATAGCTCAGCCATCTAAATTACCTGCTTAGGAAAGCTTAGGCAACCACAAGGACTGCAGTAAAATCCCTGCCACCACATGCTGCACCAGCTCCACCACCAGGGCAGGCTGAGCTGACCATAATAAAAATAAATAAATAAATAAACAAAAAGGAAAACAAAGCCTCCTGCACTCATAGGTGGGGCTTTTTAGAGCTGACTGGATTTAGAGTGTGAGATACTGGGATTAAGGGTGCATGGTACTAAATTGATCCACTGACTAAAATGTCTGTAGTTTTCAGTGGCAGCAGGCTGTCAGCTCACTGCTCACTGTCTTCTGCCTGCCCTGCCATGGACTGCTTTCCCTCTACAGCGACCCTCTCCACACTGCCCTGCCTTAAAGCGAGCCAACTGCAGGCTGAAACCTCTACCAACTGTGAGCTAAAATAAACCCTTCTGGGCCGGCCAGATAGCTCAGTGGATTAAATCACCTGCAAGCAGGTGCAGGGGCCAGGGGTTCAATCCCTGGGCCTGTCATGCTGGCCCACCTCTGGGGTGCACTGAGCCTTCAATTGATACTGGGTGTGGTGGCATGCACCTGAAATCCCAGCTCTTGGGAGGCTGTAAACAGGTGGATCACTAGGAGTCTGATCTAGCGGTGAGACTCTGAACACCCTGTAGACGCCCCCCCCAAAAATAAACCTTTCCTCCTTTAACTTTGGGTGTTGGGTATTTTGTCTCAGCAATGAGTAAAGTAATTAAGACAAGGGGGAAAGTCTCTAACCATACTAAACAGACTTCAATAAATTCTTTTGAAACCAAGGGCTGGACCAGAAGGATCAGATGATGGTAGGGAAACCAGGAAGACATTTGCCAGCACTTTGACATGGCACCAACAGGAAGATGGGCTGTCTCTCTCAGGGACTTCATTTTCTTATCTGTATAAACCAAGGGGTTGAAACCAGGTAGGGTGGTACATACTTGTAATACCAGTACTCAAGAGGCTTGAGGCAAGAGGGTCACAATGTGATACCCTGTCTTAAAAAAGAAAAAAAAGGCCAGAGGGTTTTTTGCTCATGCAAAAGTGCCCATGTTCCAGCCCTAGTATAGGGGATGTTAGGCTGGGAGGTTCTCCTGACTCCTTAAAGTCTGTGATTCTAATTAAGGTACCAGGGGAAGGGCACAGAGACAGGAATTTCACAGCTGGCCTCTTGACAGCTCCATGTGACTGGGAGTGCCCTGGCTCACTCCTAGCCTTTCTCTGGTCTCAGCCCAAGAGCTAGCGCTGATACAGTACTGAGTTATCACTTCCTAGAAAATCCAGTGCTCCCAGTCGCCTGCCTTCAGTAGAAAGTACGCAGAAGATGTGCCCTGCACTGCCACCTACTGGTTTCTGGTCAGATCAATTCCTCACAGCCGGCGACTTTGAGGCCCTGTCAGCAGAATTCATGCTCTAAGCAGAGTGGAGGGGACACTATGCAATCCAGTGCCCACTGATGGGCGCAGGGACCATGGCTAAGCCCTGGAAGGTCTTTTTAAGTTCTGTGACTTCCTCCTTACTGTGATTTCCTGTTTCCCGGGAGTGATTCACAATAAAACTCTTAAAAACAGAAAAGACCAAGACGTTTGTTTTCAAGGACAGCAAGAAAGCAAGGAAGTGTGGAGACTTCCTTGGTACCCATGCGCTTAAGGCAGACAACACCTGGGAAAGCCCACAGGAAAGGAGGCTGAGAGAGAGCTCAGCTTTGCCTGGGAAAGAAAGTGGGCATCGGGGTAGGGGCCAGAGATGGCTTGGAACTGGAAAGAAGGGACCTGCCTGGGCACACTGCCATCCTTTCCTGTTCCACCTGCATGACAAGCCTGTTTTCAAGACAGGGAGATGAAGCACATTCCTCTAGAATGAAGGACTCTCCGGATGATGGCACCCAAAGGACTGGGCACACCAGTCCTAGACGAGCCTACAACAGTGGTGGCAAACCTTGGGGCTGTCAGTGATACACTGTGATCAGATGCTGCTGTGGCATGCACGCCAGAGGTTTGCCAGCACTGCTGGGAGTAGAGACAGTGGTATGTAAATGGGAGAACTCTTGCCTTGGCTAAGGAAGCAGCCGCTACTCAGACCTGAGGGGTTAGGACCTTGACAGAATCACGTACCTGCATCACCAGCTCTTTCAAATCTGAAGGCTTTTGGTTTGCATTTTTTTCTTTTTTTGAGACAGAATCTATTTATGTAGTTCAGGTTGGCTTTGAACTCACTATAGAGTAACATCTCAAACTCAGAGCAACTCTCCTGCCTCAGCCTCCAAGTGCTGGAATTACAGGCATGAGCCATCATATCTGGCATCTTTCAAACCTTGAAGAGAAGCTGGAGATCTAAATGAAGTCTCCCTTTTTAAAATATTGGTGCTCATGTTGCTTAACAAAAAACAACACCACTATGTGAGGGAGGCTTATTTAACCTAAAGGCCAACTCTGAAAACTTGAACCTGGACAAATTTGCATACTATAATCTTAAAGCACTAACAACATATTTTCAAGGCATATGGACTATCAACAAGAAAAAATTACAAGCAAACAAGCAAATACCAGCTACATGGGAGACAGGTATATCTATACAGAAGTCTATAGAATGAGCCAGTTAATGTTTCAAATGCAAATAGAAAGCTTTGATTGTATACATTCAATAACTCAGGAAGCATTTATTGAGAATCTAGTATGTGTTAGGTAAAAATAAATTTGTCTGGTATGGCTAGGTAGTGTTTTAGGATTTCAAGAATATATAGTCTCTGTCATAACTACTCAAATCAACACTTGCAAGGCAGTCCTAGGTAATACATAAGTCCGTGGGCCTGGGTGGGTTCCACCTAGATTTATTTATAAGAGGCAGCAATGCAGATTTGGTCTGTGGGTCATAGTCGCCAATCCCTGATCTAGAAGATTTAAAAGACCTTGCAGCCTGCCATAATAATCTTCCTTAAAGAAATATATAGATTTCTATTTTGCTTATGAGGACCAGAATTTGGGGTATTACAGGATTGTTTTAAATTGTGTGTGTGTGTGTGTGTGTGTGTGTGTGTGTGTGTGTGTGTGTGTGAGAGAGAGAGAGAGAGAGAGAGAGAGAGATACTGGTGGTTGAACCAGGACCTTTGCCGGGCCCCTCTAATCCTTTAAAAATAATTTTTAAAAATTTTATTTTGAGGGGCCCGGCGGGATGGCTCAGAGGTCTAAAGTGCCTGCTTGGGAAAGCTTGGGTGGTTTCAGGGACTGCGGTTGGATCCCCGGCACCACATGCTGTGCCAGCCCTGCCCTCAGGGCAGGCTGAGCTGGCCATAAAAATGAGTGAATAAACAAACAAAGGTTCTGAAACAAGAAAAAAATAAATAAAAATTAAAAAATTTTTTATTTTGAAACGATATCACTAACATGCTCAGACAAGACCCAAACCTGAGATTTTCCTGCCTCAGCCTTCCAAAGTGCTGGGATTATAGGAAAGCAATACCACACCTCACTTAATTTTAAATTCATAAGTAAAGCAAACAAGATAACTCTCTGTTATCATTTAGCTCTCATAGCTAATAAAGCAATCATAAGTATTTTACTGAAGTTGCTCTAAGCATTGTATCTGGTGCTAGTCCCGCCTTGCTGCTGAGATTAGTTTCCAAAGGCTGCAGGAATATGAACTCAATATAAGATAGTCTGCACATAGCCGGGCGTGGTGGCGCACGCCTGTAATCCCAGCACTTGGGAGGCTGAGGCAGGAGGATCGGTGTGAGTTCGAGACCAGCCTGGGCTACAAAAGTGAGCTCAAGGCCAGCCTGAGCTACATAGTGAGACCCTGTCTCAAAAAGACAAAAAAAAAAAAAAAAAAAAGTCTGCACAAAGGGCCCCACTTCCATGGGAAAATGCTGATGTTTTGACTGGGATTGTTATTTGAGAGGAGTAATTTGATTCCTCCTAAGTTTTAAGACTGTTGTTGTGGGCTGGGGAGATAGCTCCATGGCATAAGTACCTGACTGGCAAGTACAAGGTCCTGAGTTTGATCCCCAGTACCAGTAAATAAATTAATAGAACTGCTGTTGAAGGGTCTGGTGGCACATGTCTCTGAACCCAGAACTCAGGAGGCTGAAGCAGAAGGATCACTGCAAGTTTGAGGCCAACCTGAGCTGCACAGTGAGTTGCACAGAAATATCCTCTCTCAAAAATTAATAGCCAGGCGTGGTGGTGTACACCTGTAATCCCAGCACTTGGGAAGCTGAGGCAGGAGATCAGTGCGAGTTCAAGACCAGTCTGGGCTACAAAAGTGAGCTCAAGGCCAGCCTGAATTGTGCAGTGAGACCCTGTCTCAAAAAGACAATACATACATACATACATACATACATAAATAAAACTGTTGTTGAGAAGTAACATAAAGCTGAGGATATCTGTCCATCTCCTGAGTCCTATCACACTTACTACCAGAACCTTGACAAAGGATGACAGAAAGAGAACAAGGGGCCCAGTGTGTCATTTTCATCCTTAGAGCTCCAGTTCTTCTCTAAGACTCAGGAACATGGAACATGTGGCAGGGCTTTTGCTTATAAGCAGCAGCCCTGCAGACCACGGCTATGCCAGCTTCTTCAGATGTCACTTTTATGAAATGTCAGCTACAGATGCTTGCCTATCTCTGTGGCAGGGCAAGGCACTGTTTTTTAAGTACCAATAAGCAATTCATGGCCCCTTTTTCCTTTGTTGCCATTTCTTTTATTCTGATTCAGGCCAGATGATATAAGGATTATCTACTTATAGTTTGGATCTATTCTGACAAGGATTAGACACTTTGACCCACTAACCCTTCTTTCTTCATCTGTGGGTCAATCTGTCTGTCTATCTATCTATCTATCTATCTATTTATCTGGCATCTATCAAGCCACTGATTTATCTATCATCTATGTATTTAGTTATATTTTTGCCATTCTGGGGTTTGAAACCAAGACCTTTGCACTTAACTATATTATGGCCTTTTGTAGGTTTGTTTTGTGTTTTGTTTTGTTTGAAGCAGGGCATTATTATGCTGTACAAGATGGCCTTGAACTCACTTTGTAGCTCAGGCTGGTCTCAAAGTCACAGTGATCTTCCTGCCTCAGCCTTCCAAGTGCTAGAATTACAGGTCTGCACTACCGCAGCTGGCTCATTGTTGTCCTTTTTTTTTTTTTTTTTTTTTTCCATGTATTTGGTTGTTACAGGGTCTCACTACACATTGGACTCATGGTGATCCTCCTGCTTTCAGCCTCTGGGATTACAGGCATGAGCCACCATGCCAGGGATTCTGGCTGGCTCAGCCTGCCCTGGGGGCAGGGCTGGCAGTGGCATGTGGTGCTAGGATTGAACCTTGGTCCCTTGTGCTTGCCTAAGCAGGCGCTTTACTCCACTGAGCTGTCTTGCTGGCCCTATTGTCAATTAAAAACATTTTTTTTTACATTATTGAGATAAGGTCTTCTTGGGTTGCTCAGGCTAAGCTTGAACTTGTGTTCCTCCTGTCTTAGCCCCGAGTGGCTAGGACTGTAATCAGCCTGGCTCTCTGTGCAATTTATAAGGTTTGAACCAAAGGTATTTAAAATCTCATCACGAACTCAAATAACATATAAAGATCAAACCCCACTGAATTCTTAGGAAGACACACTGTTAGAATACATCAACACCAAGTTCAAAGAAAATGTTCTACAATACAGCCTCTAAGAAAACCAAAGGCACTGTCAAAGAGATTTATTTCAAAATTTGTTTTAGGTGGCAACCATGTTATTCCAACAAATTATCTAAAAGGTATTGGAATATATATGAATATATTCTACATTTTAGTTTCATGTGCCCCAAATCCATAATGCTTTGTCATGTATATATTAGATTATTATAGAGACCTTCAAATCGTGTAGCCTCAATGTGCCAAATGTATGACAATGGAAACATCAAAAATAAGGATGGTAATGGATCACAACACATTTAACAAAGTGTAAAAAACAAACAAACTATGAATTTTCAGTAATTCAGAAGCATGCCAACTAATAAATATATAAAATGACAGACTTCAAATTCACATCTCTCATTGTAATAACTGACACAGGCTAGATCAATGACACAGCCATGAGAAAAGGGATGTCAGGTGAGCAATATAATCACATGATTGCATCGTGACATTCATGTCTGTTCTCCCAGCACACAGGAGGCTGAGGCAAGAAGATTGTTGCAGATTCAAGGTTAGCCTGGACTGCATAATGTGTGCCCATCTCAAAAAAAAAAAAAAAAAAGGGGCTGGGGAGATAGCTCCAAGGCACAAGTGCCTGCTGGGCAAGTGCAAGGTCATGAGTTCGAACTCTGGTCCCAAAAAAAAAAAAAAAAAAAAAAGAAAGAAAGAAAAAGAAAAAGAAAAAAATAGCCTCCACAGATCAATGAATAAATCTAAAGAGAAATGTATCTGTACCATGAAGAGATCCAAATGCACTTATGCACTTTAGGGGCTGTTCGAGATTGTGTAGTTCAGGTGGACCTTGAACTCATTATGTAGCCTAGGTTGGCCTTCATCCTCCTGCTCTTGGCCTTCCAAGCACTGAGATTACAGATATGCACCACCAGGTCCCTCAGTAGATACAGAAATGAAACTGGGCATGCCTAGGACTGGGTAGCCCCTGAATAGTATTCATGAAGAGGCATTCAGTACCCCCAATGCAGAACTGGTGAATGGAAAAATGCTGTATATCCATGTAACTTAATATTATTTGACAATAAAAAATAATAAAGTATTGACACATAGTAATAAAGTATTAATACATGAAATGACATGCATGAATCTTGAAAGCATTATGCTAAGTGAAGCTGGTCATAAAAACTATCTTATACAAGATGCTCAGCATAGGCAAATCCATAGTTAGAGAAGAAAACTAGTAATTGAATAAGACTTAGTCAGACAGAGGAAAGTGAATCACATTTCTTTTTGGAGTGATGAAAATGTCTTGAGATTAATGGTGGCGATGAGTGGTATAAATCTGTCCATAGGCTAAAATTATTAAATTAGGCTGGGGAGATAGCTCAGCAGCATAAGTGCCTGCCTGGAAATGCAAGGTCTTGAGTTCAATCTCCAGTACCAGAAGTAAATAAATATAATTATTAAATTATACCTGTTACAGTGGCACATGCCTAGCACTCAGGAAGCTCAGGTAGGAGAACCACTATGAATTTGAAGCTGGCCTGGATGACATAGGGAGAACTTGTCTCCACTGCCATTTGTGCGTGTGTGTGTGTGTGTGTGTGTGTGTGTGTGTGTGTGTGTGTGTAACTGGTGATTGAACTCAGGTCTTTGCATTTGCCAGGCAAGTGCTTATTCTGCTGAGCTATCTCCCCAACCCCAGAACTTGTCTCAAAAATAAAAACCAAGACAGATTTTCAAATTGTATACTTTTTTGTTTTTTGAGACAGTATCTCAACCTGGGATGTCCTAGAATTTAATTGATCCTCCTGTCTGGGCTTCTCTGGTGCTGAGATTCCAAGAAGGTGTAATGGGTTAAAATAAGTGTGGCTCTTGTTATTTTCGTTTTGGGCAAAGCTGGCAGGGACCTTTAGCTCTTTGAGCATCGCTTCCTGGCTCAAGTGCAGCTCCTTCAGCCCACTAGTGTTGTACACAGCTGATGCATTTCCACCCTAACTGTATCTTGTGCATAACAAGCCACATGTGGGGCAAGTTCCATGTATCACTAAAAACTGTGAAAGCCTCCTAGTCTTTTTTTTTTTTGTCTTTTTGAGACAGGGTCTCGCTATGCAGTTCAGGCTAGCCTTGAGCTCACTTTTGTAGCCCAGGCTGGTCTCGAACTCGCACTGATCCTCCTGCCTCAGCCTCCCGAGTGCTGGGATTACAGGCATGAGCCACCACGCCCGGCAAGCCTCCTAGTCTTAAGCAGCTTGCAGCTGTATGAACAAGGCTTGCTATAAAGGCTTGCTCTCAACTCTGCTCGAGGTGAGTGTTAGTGCCTCCCTGCACGGAGTGCAAGCTGGCTAGCTGCTGGACCAGCCAATAAAGGCTCACCAAATTCCAATCTGTTCTGGTCTCGGTCTCTATTCATTTCGAACCTGGAACAGAAGGTACCAGCTCACCTTGCTCTAGAATTAAGTATCTTAAACACATGGATTGAATGGTGTTGTATGCGGATTATATCTCAGTAATGCTGCTAGGGGCCCAGCAGCATGGCTCAGTGGTCTAAATCGCCTGCTTAAGAAAGCTTTCGCGGCTTCAGGGACCGCAGTTTGATCCCCAGCACCACATGCTGCACCAGCCCTGCCCTGAGGGCAGGCTGAGCCAACTATAAAAACAAACAAACAAACAAAAGTTTTGAAACAAGAAAAAAAAAATAATGCTTCTAAACAAGTAATATAGTAAGTTGATTGGATGTGTTTTTTTTTTTAAAGGAGACTTGAATGCCTTGTGAGGTAGCTAAGTCAGTCTTCTCGCTCCTAAATGCTCCAGTCCCTCCTTCCTAGCAATGTGTTCATTCCATGAATCCAAATCATCGTTCTGTATGCTTACCTGTCACCCTACTGCATGGGAGCCCTTCAAGGCAGTAACTTTCTAATTCACTCAGGGCCAGCTTCCTGGGCAGGCAGCCTGTGCAGGGTCTCACACTGGGTTTAAAACTCTGCTACTACTACCTTGAAAAAAAAAATGTTGTTAGACAGGGTCTCTCACTCTGTCTCAGTTGAGGCTGGCCTTGAATTCACTGTGGAGCCCAGGCTGACCTCAGACTCACAGCGATCTTCCTGCCTCAGCCTCCAAGTGCTGGGGTTATAGGCCTTCACCACACCTGACTCCTACCTTGAGATTCTTAATTCTGTTTCAGCGGACCTTGCAAGTTGTGCATCTGTCCCGTAGACGCCCTTGTGCCCAAGTTCCTAGAACCGTCTTGCTGTACATTTGCTATTCCCAACTCCATGTGGGAGAAGTGTGTGCTGACCTTCAGTACCATGTCCCCAGGGCTGCCTATGTGCCAGGCCCTGGGTTATAGCTGGGGACCTAGGGAGGAGCCTTCCCTGTCACAGTAGGGGTGCTGTGCTGTGCAAGAAGATAGATGTCCCTACCTACTTGTTTTCCCCAGCAACAACAGAATCTGACTCATTTGTACTTTTAGTTAGAGAAAAATATGACCTCAGATCCCAATCCTTTGAGCCCAGTGTGTTACAGGAAATGGGAGTCAAGGCTGTGTCACCAGGGCCTTGGGCTCTTCTCCATGTGTGAGGAGAAAGCCTCCTCACTTTGTAGCCCAGGTTGGCCTTGAAATCACAGCAATCCTCCTGCCTCAGCCTCCTGAGTGCTGGGATCACAGGCCCATGCCACCACATATAGCATCTTGGATTTTAAACAAAGACCAGGACAAGCTAGGGCTGGAGGTGACAAACCCCAGCAGATAAATCAACTAGCCTAGGGGAGTTGGGAAGCATTGGTGATGAGACTGAGCACCCTCCATGGTGGGGGCTGAGCCAAGGGAGCTTCAATGAGACCTGGGGACACTGAGGAACCTAGAAGAGCATAGTTGGCAAGGAGAGAACAGGAAGAGATAGCAGCAAAGAGTACAGGGATGAGGAAGGAATTAGATGGAAGCAAAGGACAGTTTCAATGACAGTAATCGCCACTTCTTTAGCATCCATGGGGGCCCAGGTACTATGCCTCGCTCACATTGTCCCCTTCATTTACGGACCGGTGACCATCAGATCACGGTGTGTTTCAAGCCCCGAGTAGGGAGCCACTGAAGTTTCTCAAGCGAGTACCAACAGGAAATAAACAAGGAGAATCCAGATTACAAACCTAGGGTCGCAGGCAAGACACAGGAGCGGGGTTGCCAGAAGCACACTCAGGGGCGCTCCTCTTGGAGGCGCTGATTTTCCTCCAGGCCAGGAATTCACAGGCAGGGCTGAGCCTGGGCCAGGAGCTGGAGTTTGACTGACATTGTGAAGGAAAACATCACAGAGGGCCAAGGACAGATCCGTGAACATATTTCATCTGTCTGCTGTGCCTTTTCCTAAGTGCTTTCTGACAGATGATTTTTCTCCACACAGGAAACTCACATTTTGAACTTTAGTTCCTAAAATACATTAAATCGCACTTCGGTTTCTGAGGGCAGAAGGGGTTGCACATAATGACTACTCATGTGGCTCGTGTCTCATCTGAGGAAATTATCTCTTCAAAATGATCAGGTGCTCCTGACCCTGTTCTGAAGAGTGTGGTAATTTTGAGCTAACTTAGGAAGTGTGTAGGAGAATTGTCAGCACTCAGAGGCCCTAGTTCTAGCCCCGTGTTAAAAATCTCAGGAACACAGACTCCTTCCTCTCTCTGGGGAGGAAAGAAAGGGACTTGCTTTGCCAAGAAAGCTGCTTAAAATGTTAGGCTAGACAGAAAATTGATCTCTTCTGTCCTGTATCCGTGGTCATATTCCAGGACACTGTTGTGCAGGACTGTTCTGCAGAGCCATCGTTTTCTCCTAGGTCCTGTCTAACTTCCTGTGGGAGCTTTCGTTTCAGAAGAAAGGAACAGCAGGTCTTGCCTATTATGTGGAAGCACCCTATAGCTAACATCTTGGAACTTTCTAGAAACAGGATGTTGCCTATAATGTAAGAATCAGACTCCAGGCTCCAGTCATCTATTATTACTCACCTAATCCCCACAAAAAGGCCACCGTTTTATTACCAGCCTTATTTCATGGGTGTAGAAATCAAGGCTGAGTGGGCAGCATTCGTGCTCCGGAGCACCAGGACTGTTCTGATTTCTGCTAGGCAGACTTCTCTGCGGGTCTCTTACTCAGATCCAGCCTCGCGGCCAGACCCAGCCACAGGAGGGGCAGTAAGAACCAGAGCCACCAGGTCGCACTCTAACTCTGCTTTCCTGCACACACACACACACACACACACACACACACACACACACACCCCTGTCCCTAACCTTGCCGGTCTGCAGGATTGCAGCTGGGTTTGGCCTCACTAAAGGCAAAAACTAGGGCCCCACTAAGCAAACAAGCACCCAGGATTATCTGTATTCCGGGAGGTGAAGTCAATTCTAAATCTGCTCAGGTTGATGAGCAACTACCAGAAAAATAAGGATCCAGAGATATCTGTGAGGGAGGGGCTGGGACCAGAGCCAGGGCTGGGCCAGGGGCTGGAACAGGCAGCGAGGTGAGGGGCAAAAGGCACAACTCAAGGTCTCAGGGGCTTCTGAGCATGGTGGTGCACGGCTGCAGTTGCAGCTCTCTGGGAGGCTGAGACAGGAAGACTGCAAGCATGAGCCCTGGTTCAGCAGTTCATTGACTCAGCAAGATCTTGCTTAAAAAAAAAAAGGGGGGGGGCTAGAAATGTAGCTTAGTGCAAAGGCCCAGGGTTCAATCTTCAGTACCATAAATTAATTCAAAAAATAAAGCTGGGCTTCCTGATGGAAAGGTAGTGCCATAGTGTGAAATGCAAGGAGAACCAGGATAAGAACATAGAGTGGCCTTTCTGGACCTACACCTCCTGTAAATAGTTGAGTTTTGTCCTCCTAACCTCCCCTATTAAAGTGCTAAGCTCCAGCACCCCAAAATGTGTACTGATTTATAAAAAAAAAAAAAAATTCTGGGGCTGGGGAGATAGCTCCGAGGCACAAGTGCCTGCTGGGCAAGTGCAAGGTCGTGAGTTCGAACCCTGGTCCCACAAAAAAAAAAAAAAAAAAATTCTTGCAAATTTCATTAGTAAAGATGATGTCATCAAGAGTTTTGTTAAGTCACTAAGTTGCCTAGACTGGACTTGAATTCGGGATCCTCCTGTCTCAGCCTTCCAGAAAGCCAGTATTATAGATGTGCACCACCATGTCCAGCATAGCTGGTATTCATATACCAAGGGACGTTTGTTAAGATATGTTACGTACATGTACCAGCTCCCCACAATAAATGCAACAATATACTGTAAAGACAAGCTATTTTTTTTTTAAGGTAATTTGGAATCTGGAGAGTATCACATGAAAATGAAGGTTTCATTTCATGGCAGGTAGGCTGGAGACCCTACCTGCCAACCACAAGATGCCAAGATTACCAGCAACCTTTTGGTTCTGGGAGAGGCACAGAACAGATGCCTTCTCTCGGCCCTCAGAAAGAATCCACACTGCTGGCACTCTGTGGTTTTTGTGGCACTGAAATCAAACCCAGGGCCTCTGGTATCTATTAGGTAAATGCTCCACCAGTTAGAGACGTCCCCAGTGCCCTGCAGTGCCTTTGATCTCAGAAGACTTTTGGTTGCCAGAACTATGAGACCATCCATGAAGCACGAGACCACGGGGTATTGTTCCAACCACCCAGCTGCTGGGGTTTCTGACAATGGCCCAGCAAGCAAAGCTACGCTTTTTCTCTAAAATCCTACGTCTGTTTCCTGCTGCTTCTGGCCCAATTCAGTCCTGGTTTCCAGAATCAAAGACTCAGTCAAGGCAATGCTGTGGAGAGCTTCGCAGTACAGAGGGCTCCTGGTTGGCTTCCACTCTGCAGAGCTCTGGGGACATCAGGGGGCAGAGGCCCATGTGCAGATGGCCCACACAAGGGTCTCCAGGGCAGAGCTAGGTGCTAACTCTTGAGGGACTGAAATACTCAGTGCAAGTCTGGACCACGGATGTTGTTGGGCATGGTTTGTAGAAGTCTTTGTTCTCAGCCTTCCTCCCTGTCATTATTCAGGCTATCACCAGCTTGCTTTAGTTATCAGGTAACAGCAGCCAGTTGCCATGGTTACCTATAGGCACGAAGCAAACTGCTATTCCTCAGAGGTCACAGGATTAAACAAACAGCAAGACAGGGCCCCTGCACAGTGACAATAACCAGGCCCTGTGGTGGTTAGCATAGAACACCATGAGCAGCAGAGTCCAGGAGGCTGCAGAGGGCAGGGGACAGTGCAGGCTGAGGTACTGTCCCTACTGTGGGGAGGAGGTGCCCCATGAGGCCCTTGCACTTTCTTCCCTTGCTGGAGGAAATAAGCTCCTGCCAGTCACCGACTGACCGCAGCAGTGGGTCCAGAGATGGGCTTTGGGCCCAGGCGCTCTGTAGCTCCCTTCTGCGCCTTACGCTGTGCCTCAAAGCAGCTGCCTCTGCAGACTTGTCCCCTCCTATTCTTCTCTGTGCTTTTGAATCCATGGCGGCTACTGCCCTGCTCCTTGTGCTTGCCGGGTACCCACATTTTCACAGGAACCCCATGTACAATGGATCCTTCTTGAACTGCCTTCTTTTGGGTGGGACCCCAGTTGCTGCTCCACACTGCTGAAGGCTGGTGCCTTGAACTCCTGGCCTGCGCTACTCCCATTCCCTACCTGAGTGAGCTTGTCAAGTCTCAGAGTCCCGGGCCGGTGCTTCCAAACATGCTGCAATCTCAAGTGATTTGGGACTTGGAGCTGCAGAACCCAAAGTGGGTGCTTGGCAATTATCCATGGGGAGTGAGCCACAGAGATTTTTTTTTCTTGAGATAGGGTCTCACCATGTAGCTCAGGTTGGCCTTGAACTCACTACATTGTCCAACTTGGCTTCACACTCACAGCGATCCTCCTGCCTTGGTCTCCTAAGCATTGGGATTACAGGCATGTGTCACCACACCTCGCAGAACGGTCTAGAGCAGTGGTTCTCAACCTTTCTAATGCCATGATCCTGTAATACAGTTCCTCATGTTGCGGTGACCCCAAACCAAAAAATAATTTTGGTGGCTACTTCAAAACTGTAATTTTGCTACAGTTATGATTCAGAATGGCTTTAGGCGACCCCGGTGTTTTGGTCATTTGACCTCCACCAGGGTTGTGACCCATAGGTTGAGAATCGCTGAATTAAGCAGGGTTTGCTACCGACGGCAGACTTTCAGTCCCGCATGTTTCCTCTGTCTTGGTGACTCCCCCATGCTCAGGCAGGGCAAGTCCCGGGTCCCCACAAAACTGCCTTTACTGTGGACACCAGTGGCAAGTTGGAGGATCATGGTCCCTTCAGACCAGCTGGCTACTAATCCAGAGGTCCCATGACCACCCTCCAAGGGACTCAGGGAACTCAAGAAAGTGCTCCACTAATGGTTACAGCTTTATCAAAACAAAGCCCATAAATTAAACCCAGTCAAGGGAGCAATGGGAGGGCAGAGGTCAGGAGGTGTCCGCATGGTCTCCCCATGGGATCACACCCTCCCCGTGGAATGACAGAGTCCCAGGAGCCACAAATTTTGCCAACCAAAGAAGTGCAGGCAGCACCTTATGTCTAGGACTGTTATGGGAGTTCAGTCACCCTCTGTCTGCACGGCTACCTTTTAGCCTCTAGTGCCTTCCAAAGGTCAGAAGTGATGGGGCTGACGCCAAGCTTCTATCCTAAGTCACAGGTTAGACTCTCAGGGTGGCTAAAGCCCCTGGCAAACAAAAACACTCCCGTCAGGCAGATATCCAGGACATTAGCGATCAGCTGTCAGTAGCCAAAGCCTTCAAAGGCCGTGCCTCTGTGGGTAAAGATAATTCTCCATTGTGACACTGCATTGCCCCTCTGATCCCTGTCAGACTCTTCTGATATAAGATGCTCTTGTCCCTCACTGCACCTCTGTCACCATCCATGTGTCCTTCACAGTATGGAAGAGGCTCTCATGATACTTGGCACAGTCTATGTATGGTGTGCTTGGCAAATCTCTCCTAGCCCTGCTACTGTGGTAACAGATTTCATGTCTTTAGCTCAACATTGGCTTTATAAGAAGTTTCACTTTGTGACACAAGAAAAAGTCTATAATTGTTATCTATTTATGTACTTATATGTGTTTTGCCAGGCTGGGGATTAAACCCAGGATCTCACTCTTGCTAAGAAAGTGCTACATGCTTCAGCTACATTCTCAGCCTCAGTAACCTTCTTTAAATTCTCTGTCCTGCTTTCGTTTTATTTGTTGGTTTGGTTTGGTTTGAGTCAGAGTCTCACTATGGAGTTCAGCCTGCCCTGAGGTAGAGGCAGAGGCAGGAGAATCAACATAAATTTGAGGCCAACCTGGAAAACAGAGAGAGTAAAGGCAGCCTTAACCACATAGGGAGATACTGTCTCAAAAAATGAAACAAAGTGCACTTTTCCAGCTTAGCTGCTCAGCAATACAACTGCATTTCATTCTTTTAGCAGAAATGTCCCGACTGTGGCCACCTAGAGTTTAGTAATAGGGACAACATGCTTTTGTTCCAAAGACTGCTTGCACACTGAGGATGTAGCATAGCAGCATTAAGTGCCAGGTCCTGAGTTCAATTCCCAGTACTGAAGAAGAAAAGAAAGAAAGAAAGAAAGAAAGAAAGGAAGGCTATCTGCAAGATTTATTTATTTATATAGTCTAAGTTGGCCTTATAGTCTATGTAACCCAAGCTGGTCTTGAACTCACAAAGACCTTCCTGCTTCAGTCTCCTGAGCACTGGGATTATATGTGTGCATCACCACACTCTGCAAGAATCCCCTCTTTTATTTATTTATTTATTTATTTATTTATTTTTTGGTCTTTTTGAGACAGGGTCTCACTATGCAGTTGAGGCTGGCCTTGAGCTCACTTTTGTAGCCCAGGCTGGTCTTGAACTCACACTGATCCTCCTGCCTGAGCCTCCCAAGTGCTGGGATTACAGGTGTGCGTTACCACGCCTGGCTAAGAATCCCCTCTTTTAGTCCTTTGTTCTAGAGATATGGTCTCACTACCTATCACTACATAGCTTTTTCTTTTCTTTTCTTTCTTTCTTTCTTTCTTTCTTTCTTTCTTTCTTCTTTCTTTTTTCCTTCCTTCCTTCCTTCCTTCCTTCTCCTTCTCCTCCTGACACACTGGGAGGCTGAGGCAGGAAAATCTCAAATTGCTTGAATTTGGGCAATTTAGTGAGACTGTGTCAAAAACAAAGTGGTGGAAATGTATCTCAGATTTAGTTCTTGGTACTGTGCTGAGAGAGGGAGGGAAAGAGAGAGACAGAGACAGATAGAGAGATAGGCAGAGACAGACAGAGATAGAGAAAGAGAGAGACAGAGACAGAGAGAGCGAGCATGGTTAGGTCATTTAGGATACAGCAGACAGCCAGCAAACCCTGCTAAGCAGATAAACAGTATTCTTTACAAAAAAGGGCAAGAAAGAGCAAAATAGGGTAGAATGAAGAGAAAAAGGAAGAACTAGGAAGCCATATGTTCCAGAAAGCAGAGGAAATGTTACAGGCGTTCATTACTACCTAGTTGTATCAGAGTGAGAATAAAAATAGAGGCTGGGGAGGCTTGGTGGTAGAGGGCATGCCTAGAACACTTGAGAGCCTGAGTCTGAGCACTAACCCCCTACATACACACACCAGAGTGGGATTTGATGCTGGTTGTGTGGCGCATGCCTGGAGCACCAGTACTTGCACTTGGGAGGCTGAGGCAGGAAGATTGCTGCAGATTTGAGGCCAGCCTGGACTACAAAGTGAGCTCAAGGCCAGCCCAAACTGCATAGAGAGACCCTATCTAAAAAAAAAAAAAAAGTGACATTTGAGAGTATCAGGCTTAAAGGAAAGTATAAAAGATAAATGCAGTTTGAATGACTAAAGTTTGCTAGTCTCCTTGGTCCTCTCTTCTTGCTCCATGATATCACTGTCCTTAAGTCAAACATTTAATCTATTTTTCTTTTATCCCTAAGAACTACATCCAAGCAGTTTGTGCAAAGGGCTGTCTTTTCTTGGCAATAACTTGAAAAATAAATAAAAATGAAACACACACTCATTTGTGTGTGTGTGTGTGTGTGTGTGTGTCTAAAGAAACGAGACATTCATCTGCTTTCAGTTTGAATTATTAAAAAAGCATTGCAGGACTTGTTCCCACTCTTTTTTTTTTTTTTTTTTTTTTTCGTAAATGAAGGAGCCTGTCTCAATTTAGTACCCTTAAGCAAACAAGCTGTAGTCCCAGGGTAAGAACCAGCTATGAAGAAAATAGAGCTCTTTAAATAGCAGCTCTTCAGACTTGGCTGCTCACTGGAGGCTAACTAGGAAGGCAAAACATGGTCAAAACTCTTCTCGTTAAAAATAATGATATTTTATGGATGCTAGATCCAGGCCCTCTGATTAATGTGACACAGAAGTCACTTACTGAGAGGTAGGAACAAGAAGATGCTGAGGCTGAGGTGTACCTGGGGGCCACCTGTGCACTGAGTCATGGTTAGGTCATTAGAATTCATGATTATGAACTTAATATCACAGGAATTTATTTCTTCCCACATTGCTCTTCTCTCTCTCTCTCTCTCTCTCTCTCTCTCTCTCTCTCTCTCTCTCTCTCTCTGTATTTTTAGTTGCATTAAAAAAAAACTCTTATATGTTTGGTACAGTATCTCACTACATAGCTCAGACTTGTAGTGATCCTTCTGTCTCAGCCTCCCCAGCGCTGGGATTACAGGCATGAGCCACCATGCCTGGTTTCAGTGGCTGGCACATGATACCAGGGATCAAATTGGGTCCTTGCACTTGTCAGGCAGGTGCTTAGACAGCTGAGCTCACTGCTTTGTTGGAGAGAATTCTGTGGGATAGTGATCGTTAGCACTTAAGACTTCTCTATGCCCCCAGACAGGAACAAAAAAATAAATCTCTGATGTAAATAAATGGAGTCACTGGGTGGGTAGATAGCTCTGTAAAATAAGTGCTTGCCTGGCAAGTGCAAGGTCCTAAGTTCAATCCCCGGTACCACAAAATATATAAATATAAATATATTATATATTATATATACACACATATGTACATATATGAAATCTAAGACAAAGAAATTGTCACATCTCCTTAAATTTGAGTAGTTATGCCTTCTCTCACCAGATGGTTTAATGTACATATTTATTTAAGAATAAATATGTCATATTTTTAAAATGTAAGCCATTTTATTTTATTTTTTGAGACAGGGTCTTGCTATGTAATTCATGTTGACCTCAAACTCCTGGTAGTCATCCTGCCTCAGCCTCCTGAGTGCCGGGATTACAGGCAAGAGCCACCATGCCCAGCAAGTGACATAATCTTGTTTTAAAGCTTAAAGAAACAAAACAAAACAAACCCCTCAGATAACCAAAAAAGTTGTAAACTCTACAAAGTACATAACAAAACCATGGCATTCTGGAAATATATGGAAGTAATTCCCATAGTAGAAAATACATTACTGGGGGCCAGGGAGATAGTTCAGGGGCACAAGTGCCTGCCGGCAAGTGTAAGGTCCTGAGTTCGATCCCTGGTTCTGAAAACAAAACAAAACAAAACAAAACATTACTATGATACCCAGTAAATAGAAACCTGTTCTAAATTAAATTTAAACTCTCATTGATTACTTTGCAATTAAAGCCTCAGGGCCAACAATAGCAGGCCTGATACAAATGCACCAAGGACCTGATGGGTTAGATTCAAACGCTCAATAAAACAATTTTAAACTTAGAAGATCTGTGCCATAACGCTATTTTTAAAAATCATGACTGATGAGAGTTATGAAAAACACTGAAAGAAAAGTGACTCAATCCATAAAGACATTTTTATAAAGGAAGTAGATACGAAACTTAATGGTGACATTTAGTCATTGGAAAGTGGATAATTCCATGAAGAATAATTGGATATTTATAACAGCATCATTGTCGATTAAATTAGCAAAGAGTAAAAGTGAATCAAATGCCCTTGATGAGCTAAGAATGATCTTTGATGAGCAGAGAATTACAAAGCAAAAGCCCAGTGCTGGGAGGGTGTGTGAGCTGTGAGAAGGGAAGGAGAACAATTGTAAACGAAGTTGTTCTTGCTTTTAAGTCCGCTGATCTTTAGATCTGAGTTATAACAGAATGAGAGCTCTTTAGTATTAGATAAGTATACATAAAGTCTGATTTTTCTCTGTGTGTGTGTGTGATGCTGAATATTAATTCCAAGGCTTTTGCACTAACTGTATCCCCAGCCCTATTTATTTATTTATTTTTTGAGACAGAGTCTCACCTAGTTATTAAGTTTCTTAGGCTGGGCTCAACTTTGTGAACCTCCTACCTCAGCCTCCCAGAGTGCTGGTGCTATAGGCACATGCCAGATTGTATCTGCTAAAGTCAAATTTTTATTTTATTTTATTTATTTATTTATTTATTTTCTTGCTTCAGAACCTTTGTTTATTCGTTCATTTTTATGGCCAACTCAGCCCACCCTGAGGGCAGGGCTGGTGTAGCATGTGGTGCCGGGAATTGAACCGAGGTCCCTGAAGCCACCCAAGCTTTCCCAAGCAGGCGCTTTAGGCCACTGAGCCATCCCGCCAGGCCCCAAAAGTCAAATTTCTTGATTTTTCAAATGTTCATCATCTATATTCTTCTCTTTGGATTGTGCATGTAATGTATTGGTTTCTCTTCTGCAAAGCTTACTGAAGATTTTGGTTTGTTTGTTTGTTTGTTTTACAAGTTTTGGTTGGTAACCCATCCCTGAACAACAGTTGTTTACTACATTCTAAAAACCTTAAAAAACAAAAAACAAAACAAAACAAAACCCTACCAACAAAGAGGGTCTCTGTCATTCTCTGGTTGCACATTCTAATCTATTCAAAATTTGAACCAACTTCTTTTTCTGTTGTTTGCAATCTAAAACCTAATCCACTCCATACCAAGGGCAACACAGGTTTTGTAAACATCAGAAGCATGTGTAAGTAATCAAGCCCCATTGTACATTAGATGGTGCCAAGAATGGATTTTTCACACATGCTGTGTTAGTCAAGAAATAAAAGCATGGAAGTAAAGCACCTTCTATTAGACTACTTAATACAGAAATGGTGTATGCCCCTGGGACAAAAATTAACTGATGCATAGACATCACCTATTGACTTTTAATTGAATCCTTGCTTATTTTACAAGTATAAATCTGTGAGCTAAATCTCATTTTGTGTCTATGGATTTATGACTGGAAGAAGTTTAATGTGAATTGGGCCTTAGGAAATGTGCTTTGTTAGAATGAAAGCATTAACTCCAAAATATATGTTCCTTGTTTGCTTTATTGTACCCAAAATAAAGCAAATAAAGCCACTGAAATTTAGCAATAGCATAAAACATATACTTTAATTTAAAAATTATATATTTTAGAATAAAATATGTCTAATCATTGCTTCATAAAATCCTGGCATCTAGAATGCATTCACATCATCTATTCAACATGGAAAGCATTATATTTTCAGAACCCAAAAGATAAAGCTTTAACCTTTAACTATAAAGGCTATATTTTCCAGGAACTGTACTGTAATTTTTTTTTTTTTTTTAGTTTTGTTTATTCATTTCTTTTTCAGTATTTGGTATAGGATCTCACTGTGCAGCTTGGACTCACAGTGAGCCTCTTCACCGTGAGCCTCCCCAGCAGAGGATTTCAGGCGTTCACCACCATGTCCAGATGTGGCCTGCTCAGTGTGGCCGGTGGTGCCAGGGATCAAACCCTGGTCCTTGCGCTTGCCTAGGCAGGTGCTTAGCTAATGAGCTCTCTCATCAGTCCTGTGCGGTATTTTTAAAGGACTTATTTTCTTTGTGTTATGTTTGCTTTGAGTTTTTATTTATTCTTTGGGGTTTGTAGCATGGTTTTACACAAATGGCAGATATAGTCATCTAAAAACACTCAAAATGTTTTTCTTATGATTCTTTGAACTCCCCAACTAGAATTTTAAATGTGAAAAGGAGAGTTAAGGAAGAAATAGTAATTTCTTAGAGAATAAAACAAAATGCTTAGGTTTCTTACTTCTAATGAAGAACTGTAGGAAGCCGTAAAAATGGAAAGTGTTTATGTCACTCATCTAGGCCCTCACCAATCCACAGGAACCTCCACCAGATGAGTTAGTGTATAGTTTTAGAATACAAGAAAGTAAAAACGTGATCTGAGAAATAAGCCCCATGGTAATTTTTTTTTTTTTTTTTTTCTGGGAAGTAGTTTTTCCCAACGCAACACTGCTAAGAAGCCCTTGCACAACACCTTGCAGAATGGCAGGCACACCTACAGGTATGGTTTGCTCAAAGGCATTAGGGAAAATCATGCTGAACACTTTGCCTGGAACTGTTCACGCTTCACTAGGCCATGAAGAGTCAGCTGGTGCGCCCCAAGAACTGGCCTTGGTCCATCCAGGTGCCAAAGGTTTAACACAATAGTAAGTTAAATTAGCAAGTCTCTCTGGTGAAATCCTAAGGGTCTTGCTATGCAGTTCAGGCTGGCCTTGAGCTCACTTTGGAGCTCAGGCTGGACTCAAACTGACAAAGATCTTCCTGCCTAGGCTTCCCGAGGGCTGGGATTACAGACATGCACCACTGCACCCAGCTACGTTTTGTTTTCAATCACTTCACTGGAATTCATTTTGTAGACATTTCTCTTTTATTGGAGAGGGAATGTAATTTTTTCAGGAAAAAGAATATCCACTGTGTAGATGCTGGGAAGTATTTTCTTTCCCGTTCCTCAGGTGAAGCAGCCCTGTGTATTCAGGGGTGAGTTCTGAGGCTGCCCGCCTTCAACAAAGCCCAGCTGAAGCCTCTCTCTGTTGGAGGAACTGTAAGATGTGAGCGTGCAGGTCAGAAGAATTCTGTGATTAGGGAATTTTGCATAATCAACCAAACTAAATTTGACATCTATTCAACATCATGGGTCTTTGTGTGGCGCCACCTACTCTTCTTTCTGGGGTACTGCCATGTGTATTTGTCAATATTAATCTCTTTCTGGTCTAAATGTTTAAACTCCTTTTAACTCTACTTTCATAACTACCTCCCTGTCATCTGCCACAGTCTCTGTTAATCTCATTTAGATTAGATTTTCTAGTTTGGTTTGTTTCTCTTTTTTTCTAGTTTTAAGTCAGACCCACAGTTTAGCCCCTTGATCTGAATTTTCTAATGCTGAGGGAATTGGATTCTCCAGTATTAAACCAAGATGTCTCCAGGGTAACAGAGCAGAGAAGTGGTAACACATGCTAAATAATGTTCTGAGATGCTTGAAATATTATGCAAAAAGCAACCAGGAATAATCAAAGGCATACAGAATTTCAAGCAAGGGTATTCTTTGAATGAACATATACCAAAGAAATAGAATGCATATATATCAGAGCAAAGCTTACCTTTTGTATAATAAAAAGGGGAAATAGAAGTATATCTACATCTAGCTGGGCATGGTGGCACGGAGGCTGAGGCAGGAGGATTGTTGCAAGCTGGAGACCAGCCTGGGCTGCAAAGTGAGCTCAAGGCCAGCTTAAATTATATAGCAAGACTCTTTCTTACAAAGACACAAAAGAAAAAAGGAAATAATTCTACATCTGCTTATATTTGCATAAAACCACTGGAAGAATAAACAAAGGAACAACAACAAAAAGATTCCATCCTTGGATGTGTGGATTTTCCTATTTAGCATTTGTTTTCAGTTGTCTTTTTCCATGCTGGCGATTGAATCTAGGGCCTTGCACCTAGCAGGCCGTGGCTCCATCACTGGGCTACATTGTTAGCACTTTTATTTATTTGTTTGCTTGTTTGCTGGTTCATTTTAAATAAGGCCTCAATACATAGTTCGGCTGGCCTTAAACTGTCCATGCAGCTGGCTTTGAACTTGCAGTAATCCTTCTGCCTCAGCTTCCCAAGTGCTGGGATTATAAGCAAGTGCCTCCATACCTGGCTTGAGACAGGTTATTTCTTTTTTTTTTTATCTTTTTGATACAGGGTCTCACTGTGCAGTTCAGGCTGGCCTTCAGCTCACTTTTGTGGCCCAGGCTGGTCTCGAACTCGCACTGATCGTCCTGTCTCAGCCTCTCGAGTGCTGGGACTACAGGCGTGCACCACCATGCCCGGCAAGACAGGTTATTTCTAAATTGCTCAGGCTGGCCTCAAATTTGAAATCCTCCTGCCTCAACATATTGAATAGCTGGGATTACAAGCATGCCCTATCACAAGTAGGTTCTATTTAGTTTTGACTTTCAAATCATTGAAAAATATTTTTTAGTTTATTAATTTGATACTGGGTCTCACTATGCTGCTCAGACTCATAGCGATCCTGTCTCAGCCTCCTCAGTGCTGGGATTACAGGTGTGCACCACCACACCCAGAGTTTCAGGACCGTCATGGCATTTGGTACTTGGGATCGAGCCCCAGGACCTTGTGCCTGCCAGGCAGGCACTCAGACTCTCAAGCTATCTCTCCAGCCCTTACTTTTGAATCTTGAAATACATAATCAAATTAAAGTAGAAAGCATTCTCAAGATCAGTATTTTGGGATCTCTGGACGATCCTCAGGTATTTACTAGTAGATCCTTATGCCGTTTCTCCATCACCCCCATATAATGCCAGCCTACTCTCTCACCTTCCTCAAGAATGCAGGCTCCACTTGCATGTGAGGTAGGGGGTCAGGAAATCCAACCCAGCCTGATTTAAGAAAAAAATGGGAATTTCTTGAGGAAGGTAAATTGCAAAGTTCAGGCATAGATTGATTCAAGAGTTAAACTAGGAATTAAACAATAGAAGCCAGTCCTCAACCCAACTTCTTCAGAGTTGCTTCTGTTTGAAAGCCCTGTCAGTGGTCCCTGGCACCTATGGGCTTCCCAATATCCTAATGACCAACTACAGCAGAAAGACCCACTTGCTTAACTGGGCCAGTAAAAGAACCAGACTTGAGTCTTAGGGGCTTTGAGTAGTCTGCTTTAATCACGTGGCCGTCTCCCAACAAATCACTGTAATCAAACTAGAAGCTCAGGAGTCAAGTGCTTCATTTCTGAGCCAGTTAAAGATGGCTCTAATTCTAAGAAATTAGAATTGTTTGTTGAGTTAGACAAGACATTGAACTCTTTTTATGTTATAAAAACAGTAATACCAGACACAACATTACACACATATGATTCTGGTACCTGGGAGGCTGAATCAGGAGGATCCCAAGTTTGAGGCCAGTCTGGGCTACATAATGAGTTCGAGTGCAGCCTAGACTATATTATAAGAGCCTATCTTAAGTTTTTTTTGTTTAAGACTGGATAATTTGGGGCTGGGGAGAGAGCTCCATGGCACAAATACCTGCCTGGCAAGTCCAAGGTTGTGAGTTTGAACCCCAGTCCCGCCAAAAAAACAAAACAAACAAAGACTGGGTAACTAAAGGCCAGCCAGTCAGCTCAACAGATTAAAACACCTGTTTAGGCAGGCACAGGGACAGGGGTTTGATCCCTGGCATACAATCCTGGCCCTGCTCCTGGGGTGAGCTGAGACAGCTCGAACTGGGCATGGTGGTATGTGCCTATAATCCCAGGGCTTGGGAGGCTGAAAAAAGGAGAATCCCTATGAGTCCAATCTACATGGTGAGGCACTATAGACCCTGTACTAAATGCATTAAAAAAAAAAAAAGACCAGGTTATTGTTTATGCCTTTTCACCCTCTTCTATTGTGTTTTATTTCTGAATGATGACTTTCAGTGATCCACAAGGCTAAGATTACAAAGAGGCATTCTTACAGGGGCCGCCCTCAGAAGAAATACTTGCTGGGCCAGGTCCCACAGGTTCAGTCTCTGGCTGGCCTCAGTGGGTCCTCTGTGGCCATGCATCTGTGAGACTGCAGTCGTGGTAAAGAACGTGCTGCAGGCCCATGGAAGGTTGCCATCTTCTCCTTCTTTCTGGCACCACTAGAACATGCGGGTCAAACACACATACTCAGTTCAAGTGTGTGAATAAAACTCAACTATATATAGTATGAGTCGATTCCAGGATGCAGACTATATAGAGCTGAGCTAAAATAACAAGTTCAGCCTCATGTTACTCAGATTGGCAGCATTCAAAAACACTGAACACATTTTTCCAGTCCTTCCTTGTTGAACCCTGGTCCTTACCCATGCTCTTTTGTGTGGCTTACCTCCAGACAGGCCGTTTTCCTGAGTTCTTTCCTGCACTTGTGTCAAGTGGGAGCTGTTTCTGTCTGGCTTCAGAGGAGGCTGGGGAAGCAATATGGTGGCAGGAATAAGAAAATGGGAATTCCACAGACACACACACATGCGCATGCGTGCATGTGTCTGTGTGTGTGTTTGTGTGTCTGTGTGTGTCCATCCAGCATGAGCTCTACCACCAAGTGACATCTTGAGTCAGACTCTGTCATCTTTTGAGGAGTGATTTGGAAGCTGCTGACAGAGACTAACTCATTTATCGGTGCTGCCTCTAACCGTCCCTAGCTTTTTCACTCTTTTTCCTTGTAGTGACTGCCCTTTCCTCAGGCTCTGGCCCACCCAGTGAAAACCAATCACATCACATGTAAAACGTCACATTTTCATGAGAAGGACCTTGAAGGATCCTACAAACTTCTCTTTGGGCAACGTGGATGCCACTATGAACAAGATGGCCTTTGTCCCCACAGCCTTCCCATTCTAAAGCGGACGTTCAAAAAGCAAAAACAGGGGGCTGGGGAGATAGCTCTGAGGCACAAGTGCCTGCTGGGCAAGTGCAAGGTCGTGAGTTCGAACCCTGGTCCCACCAAAAAAAAAAAAAAAAAAAAAAAAAGCAAAAACAAAAAAAGGCAAGCTACATGCAGTGACTGGCACCTGAGGCGCTCTGCATACACTCAGTGTGAGGCGAGGGCATTCCTGTCTTCCTCAGCCCCGCCCACCCTCTGCACATCTCCTTAAGTGCCTCCCCATTCTTTCCTTTGTCTGACTCAAGAGCAAGGATCTGGTGAGCATGGCCTCTGTGAAAAGTAGTGGGGCCACAGCAGGGTTGAATCTTTTATTCCAGCGCTGGACTCATATAATGCAAAGTAAACAGGTAAGCTATCAGATCAATAAAAAAACAGGCTGAGGGGCAGATAGTGCCGAGAGCATAGGGGAAATAGAACAATAAATCTTTCTGGGGAGGGAAGCTCTTGGGACCCAAGGCCTGGTCCTTTGACTTGGGGTTGAATCTTCCTTCCAGAATCATCTCCCTATAATCCACAGATCACAATATGCATGCGATTTTAACATAAAATAAAATCTTTAGCCAAGTGTGGTGGCTCATGCCTGTAATCCCAGCACTTGGGAGGCTGAGGCAGGAGGACTGGTGTGAGTTCAAGACCAGCCTGGGCTACAAAAGTGAGCTCAAGGCCAGCCTGAACTGCATAGTGAGACCCTGTCTCAGAAAGGCAAAAAAGAAAAAAGAAATCTTTATCTAAATGATCTATCTCCCTAGCAACACAAGAACCCATATAAAATAAGGGCACTGACTTATCTTCTAAACCTATTCACTCAAGACTGGGGCCCCAGGCTACTCACTGGGCACAGGGAACAGAACAGATGCACAATGTTCTCCCAGCTGCCAAAGTCTGATAAAGCTTTTGCAGGTATCTAGGAGTGAATCAATTGTCCACTTACAAACTCTATACTTAAAACCACTCTAGCTATTCAGGGCATATTCTGAATGCAACTTGTGAATATCTGCTTCTAATTATATTCTAAGGACTAACAACCACCTCAGCTTTGGGGTTCTCCTCTCTCCCTCTTCCTCCTTCCCACCCACAGAGTTCCTACTGCTGCAGCCATGGCAACCAGAATGAAAAGCCTTGGAACCTTATCTCTTAGTATGGGCACATGTCTCTCCATAAGGACTTAATTGTATGCCAGCCAAACTGGACTCTTTAAATAGACCATTAAGTCATACTGCAATTGGCACACTAGGGGCGAGATTATGATGGTATTTATTGAGTCAAGGACCTAGGAATTCTCAAATCTTTCTTCTGACTAGCTGTCCTTCCCTTCCTTCAAGGAAGATATGTACACTCATGATCAAGCAAAGCTATGCCATGCTTTTTACTAATCGGAGATTCACACCTAAACCCCAGGCAGAATTCTTGTGAGTATATCCAGACTCTTCTTGCCTCAGCTAAGTCGAGCTGAGAACTCTGCTTGACTGCTGAGAAACTGGGAAAGGCCTGTCCTGTGAGGCCCAAGATTTGACGTGGCCCCAGGGCCGTGAGCATGCTGGACTCCAGGGCTCAGCCCAGAGCTGCACTTCAGCCCAGATGTCTTCATCCCAACCTTCTTCCCATCCCTCTTCTTCCTCTCGTCTCCTTCCTCTCCTCTCCACAGCCAGTTCCACCAGTGACCCAGGAAGCATCCTTTATTTCCCCCTTCCCTTGCCTCCCTAAATACCTGATCTCTGTCACATCTGCCCAGCTTCACCTCTGACACAGAACTCTGAGAGATGCTTTTTTCCCTTTCCACTGCCTCCAGCTATTCTGAGAAAACATGGTTGTCCTCTGCCTGTGTTAGAGCACACTGACAGAATAGCCCACTGACAGAATAGCTGCGAGATAGTTTGGCAGCATAAGCGCCTGCCTGGCAAGCACAAGGTCCCAAGTTCGATTCCTGATATTGCATGCCATGCTGGCCCTGGAACCCCAGGAACTCCTGTTGGCCCCAGAACTGGGTGTGGTGATGCATATCTATAATCTCAGTGCTGGGGAGGAGACAGGAGGATCACTGTGAGTCTGAACTGCATAGTGAGACCCTCTATCAAAAAAAAAAAAAGAAAAAAGAAAAAAAAGAAAAGGCCAGAAAAGCAGATTTGTAGGAACATTATAACAAAAGTGAGAAATCAGTTCTTAGCCTGTGTCTGTGCGCATGCTGCCTGTCATGTAGGGAGGCTTGTCTAAGCCCAGAGGCTCCCCCTTAACATGTGGGGTCAAACTATGTCCAGCTTGTGTTTTAAAAAATATGCAACAATTATAACTTGCTTTAGGGCCATCATGTTTGGGGAAAGACAGTCAAGGAAACTTTCAGTATCCCTACTCTTCTCAGATCTCTCCCTTTCAGAATGTTCCCGTGCAAACCTGCCTGACAACATACGACATAATTCTTGTATTCCAGGGGCCCGGCAGGATGGGTCAGTGGTCTAAAGCGCTTGCTTAGGAAAGCTTAGGTGGCTGCAGGGACCGCGGTTCGATCCCCGGCACCACATGCTGCACCAGCCCTGCCCTCAGGGCAGGCTGAGCCGGCCATGAAAATAAATAAGCAAACAAACAAAAGTTGTGAAACAAGAAAAAAAAAAATTCTTGTATTCCATGGAACCAATCACATAATAACCTGCTAGCAGCTTTGTACTTTCTACTCACAAGCCATACTAAACTGAACTCAAAGCTGACTCTGGGTTGGTGATTTGAACCCCTGGGTTCCCCAGCCTGCTGGCCTAATAAAAGTTGCCTTCAGTGCAGAGTCTTACTATTGGATTGATGCTGGCTTTTCTGAATTGCGTGGCTTCCACCCACCCACTCTCATTCCACTCCTTTCTGCCTGGGCTCTCCTTCAGACATCAGCTACAGTGGTCTTTTTAAGAGATTAATCAGACATTAATCAGACTGTACTCTTTAAAATTCTTCTTGGGATAAAACTCAGATCTTGCACCCCCAAACAGGTCCTGCCCTACATTGCTGAGCTTCTGTCTAGCCTCATCTTGTCCTGCCCTCCATGCAGCACCCCAGCCAAGCAGACCTGACACCCCTCAATACCTGCCAAGGCCCGTACCCCATGTCTCTGATTTCCTCCAGAGCCAGAAAGCTGCCCCTGGTCCCAGGTTTCCCCCCACCAGGAATGTATGCTTTCTGTTCCTCTGTCTGGAACACAGTCCCCTCTTTCTTTGCCAGCTCCTTGCATGATAACATTTCTTCAGCTTGAGACCTCATTTAAAACATCACTCCCCCACTAAAAAAAAAAAAAAGGGCCATCGAGGTGGCTCAGCAGTCTAAAGTGCCTGCTTAGGCAAGCTTTGGCAACCACAGGGACTACGGTTCAATCACATGCTGTGCCAGCCCCACCCCCAGGGCAGACTGAGCCGGCCATAATATTAAAAAATAAAATAGAATAAAACATCACCTTCTCAGGGCTGGGAATATAGCTCAATGGCATAAGTGCCTGCCAGGCAAGCACAAGGCCCTGAGTTTTATCCAAAAAATATCTCATCTGCAAGCAGGTGCAGGGGCTGGGGGTTCGATCCTGGGGCCTGCCATGCTAGCCCCACCCCTAAGGTATGCTGAGACAGCAATTGAGACTGGGTGTGGTGGTACGCACCTGTAATCTCAGCTCTTGGGAGGCTATAAACAGGTGGATACCTACGAATCTGATCTGGTAGTGAGACCCTGAACACCCTATAGACAGTTCCCTAAATAAATAAATAAACCACAAAAAACATCTCATCAATGCCTTCTCTGATCACTCTATCCCATATTGCCTTCTCCCATCTACAATTCTCTGCTAGTCCACTCTGTTTATTCCTATAAATTTTCCAAAAATCTCGGGTTATTCATTTGTCTGCTTATTGTTTGTCACTCTGACTAGGAAAGTACATTCTTTGAGAGCAGCTCTGGATCTGTTTTATTTGCAACATATGGCATGTGAAAGAGGTGCAGCGAGCGACTGTTAGGAGTGTGAGTGATTCTGTTGCATTTCCACCAGTGACCTCTACTCACAGAAAAGGAATAGGACACTCATTTTTCTTTTTCTTCCATTGATTTCCCACTCAGGGGTCTTGAAGGATGAAATTCTGCTCAGATGGTACAAAAGAAGAATTTGAATGAAGACACTACATACTGAGGCATGGTCCATGTCAAGGGAACCAACACTGGATGTTCAGATAGTAGTGACTACGAGAGCAGAGAGCCTGTATACTCTGAGAACTCTGTGAAAAGGAGGTGTGAACAGTATTCTCAGTGCCCAGGAAGAGCTGGAGTTATACAGGAAGCTGCCCATTTA
The DNA here is from genome assembly GCA_004027025.1 of Myocastor coypus. NCBI lineage: Eukaryota > Metazoa > Chordata > Mammalia > Rodentia > Myocastoridae > Myocastor > Myocastor coypus. The sequence goes on from PVJA010010281.1 coordinate 54,065, forward strand.
GACGTGTGGTCTCAGCGGAATATAGCCACTGCCAGACTGATGGAGCTAAGCATGACAACAACATTCACTTCTAGTCCATTCTCCTACGACTAAAGCCAACTGAAAACCAGTCATTAAGGGTGAATAAATCAATTTGGAAGTCAACCTTCTAGAGCCTTCTAGAGCCTTCTAGGGCCTCCAGAGAAAGAGACGAAGAAAGATTAAACCAGCACGGGTTTTTTTACTTCTAGCAGCTAGAATTCAGGCTGATCTTGATCCTGTGACTTAGGAGCCAGTTTAATTTAGAGTTTATATTTAGAATTTAACTGCCATTGCAACAAAAGGAAAAACAATTTTAATTTCTATTTAATCACTTTACTAGAGAAGCAATTTATCAGGGCAGTGGAGCCTGTCTCAATTGCAAGAGTGTTTTGTTTTTTAATGAATAAGCATAATGCAGCATATTCCAGAAAAAGAAAACTATAATATTATCTGGCCACTTCATAAATTGACTTATAAAGCTCATTGATGATATACATAGTATCCTCTCTCCAAATATATGCAGCCAGTATTTGGCAAATCTGATTTCTAGGTTCTGTAAGATCTGTTACAGAGGAAATACAGCTAGATTTTTTTTTTTACCAAGTCAAAAATACTTTGTCTTTGAGTTCCAGTGTTCATTCTGCTTGAACAGTTGCTGTGTGAGACTATCCATAGCTGACTCATTTTACTCTACAAATACAGAGTTGCGCTCTGGACTTATCGCACCTAGACTTATTTTAGGGATATTGTTCATCTTGAAGATTTTACAGACATATGTTTGAGCAGGGGAGGTATGTCGTGAGAAGTGAAATGCAAGTCTTTCTGAAGTTGATAATGCAGTTTTGGGGAAAAACACTTAAATCTTTGCAGATTTAGCAGGGGAATCTGGGGGCAGCTTACATGGCTGGAAGGAATCACAATATTGCTTATGAAATTTCTTGGAATCTGTGGTTTAGCGTTTGATTTGAAAGCTCAGATTAAAAAAAAAAAAGAAAGCTCAGATAGCTATATTGAAAGTGTCCATAGAAGCAGAAGCCTTAGGACAGAGGCAGCTGCCAAATTGATTGTGTCTTTGTTAATTAAGCGCTAGGTCTGTGGGGCAGCAAATAGCAAGCTCAGTCCCAGTTCACCTTCTCTGTGCTTTACATGTTGTAAACACTGGCAGTGGGAATCTCTGATACTAAACCAGTACCTCCTCAGTTTGTCTACCTACATTTGGTGTAACCAGAGAGCATACACTACATTTATTGTGCTTATTGATTTACTTAGGCTTAGAGGATAATAGAATTCTAGATAATAGAATGCAGGCAGGCTAGGATTTATCTTTCCACAGTGTAGAAAAGAGGCAAATTGCTCTAAATTTACAAATTTTATAAGGAAAATTTAAATTTGCATCTCATAGTCCTTACCAGAGATTCCACAGACAGAAAATAGCTACTTGCTGGGCTCGGTGGTGCATGCTGGGAATCCCAGCACTTAGGAGGCTGAGCCAAGAGGATCGCTGAGAGTTCAAGGCCAGCCTGGGCTACATAGTGCCTTCAGGGCAAGGCCAGCATGGACTGCAGAGCAAAACCCCCTGTCTCAATAAAATAAAACAAAATGAAGAAAAAAGAAAAGAAGGAACAAAGAGAAAGAAGAGCTAATCAATCTATCACCTGTCATAAAGTCCAAGAGAAGCAGGGTGAGTGAGAGGTTATATCACTCAGCACCTTAGCCCATGACATGCTTTAAGTGTTTCTCCTTCCATTTAATTAACTCAGAATTATTCCTCTTTTAGAAATGACACAAAGGCCGGGCTGTACACAGCTGAAACACACGTCAGCATAAAGTACTAGATTTTATTCTTCTTCTTCTCTCTCTCTCTCTCTCTCTTTTTTTTTTTTTTTTTTTTTTGCAGTACCAGGGATCAAACTCAGGGCTTTGCACCTGCCAGGCAAGCACTGAGATTTTTCCTTGGCCCAGCTCTAGATTTTTAAAATGTGTGTTTTTCTTTTTTGAAAAAAAATATATTTAGTACAGGGTCTATAGGGTCTCACTACACAGATTGGACTCCTGTTTGTAGCCTCCCAAGTGCCACCATGCCCAGTCTCAGTCACTGTCTCAGTGCAGCCTGGGGGCAGGGCTGGCACAGGACACCGAGGCATCAAACTCCAGTCCCTGCATCTGCCTAAGCAGGTGCTTTAGTCTACTGAGCTATCTGGCTGGCCCAAAATGAGTGTTTCTTAATGTACCTATTGATATGGCCTCATTACTTTCACTGTGTGCAGACTGACCTTAATGGGCCACCCAGTATGAAGGTTGCATTAGAAACAAGGCAATTCCACATTTATAGACAAGAAAACACACCAGCATCATTTATGGAAGCACAGCTTCAGAAATGCAAGGCATGAGCTGGCTTCTCTCAGAACTCTCATATGTGGGAGAAAGATGTGTGAGATTCGGACTTTCTTTTCTCCAGCTCTGAGGAATTGGTCCATTGGAGCCAACTGGCTGACCATGGAAGGAAAGGATTAGCATGGGGCCCGCCTGGCAGGCTGCTTTGTAGAAACCCATCTGCTGTCTGACATTATCGTTATTTTTCCATCATGCCTAGGTTCCATCCTTAGCAGGAGTATGAGCCAGCTCTCTCCCGAGAAAGGCTCCTACAGTGAAGCCATCTCTGGCAGAGAATCTTGAACAAAAGATCAAAAGCTTGACATTTATTTTTAAGCACGAGAAGAAAATGTGCACAAAGCTGGAAGCGAGCGTGCAGATAGCGAGAGCTGCTAAACGGCTGTAGGAAAGAGCAGTGGACCAGGAAATGTTATATGATGTGCTGCCAGCTTTGCTTTGTGAAATAGTGACTAACGCCTAGGTGTGGGTTATCTGGGCTCAGCTAATCAGCTCTGACGTCATTTTAAAGTGAAAGAGTGGAGCAATGTCCTTGTGTGTTTAGAAGTGGGATCTCTCTACGTAGTTCAGTTCAGGCTGGCCTCAGATTTTCAGGGATCCTCTTGCCTGAAATGCTGGGATTACAGGTGTGCACCACCATTTCCGGAGGCATCACTATTTTTTTTTTTTTTTTTTTTTACAGTACTGGGGATTGAACTCAGGACTCTGCATTTGCCAGGCAAGCACTTATTCTACTGAGCTATCTCCCCAACCCCAGCATCACTAATCTGAACCAGATGTGTATTTATATGTATACTAGGCAAGCACTGTACTACTGATCTTTCTTATTTTTGCTTATTTTGACGCAGAGTCTTGCTAAATTGCCAAGGCTGGCTTTGAATTTGTGATTCTCTGGCTTCATCTTCCCAAATAGCAGGGCTTACAGGTGTTTTCCACCCTGGCTGGCTTGAATCAGGCATGTTTTAGGATTTTTATATCCAACTTATCATTCAGGGAGATTGTTAAGACAATAAAAACTCTAGGTGACATTCTAAAAACCAAAAAGAAAAGGCAACTTCATTCTAGTTAACCATACTAGCAGAGATAACAAAAATTTTTTATTTTGTTTTGTTCAGAAAGTGTATATGCATTCACTGATCTGAGCTGGGACTATGTGGTGGGTGGAAAGATTAAATAGTTTGGATAAGAAATTTTTTGTGATAATTTTTTTTTCAATTTTTTTATTGTTTAAATTTAACAATGGTTATATTACATATTTTCATCATCAGATTAGTTTAGATTAATACATATAGGTATATAAGATTGATCAAACACTTAAACATTAACCTTTCTAAATCCACATTACTTTATTTTTTTCTTTTCCCCTTTCTTTTCTTTGAAAGTTGACATACTGCATATTGTCCTCACAATCATTCTACAGAGTACAGTGTGTGGGCATGACCCACCTCCCTATTGATGTTG